>QAXK01004436.1:0-33457 GCA_004335735.1 Chlorella sp. KRBP | reverse complement strand
CAGGCACCTAGCAGAGGTGTGCCCGCCCAAGAGGCGCGTGCCGTCCAAATCAGCAGTGTAACAAACCTTCCGCTGCACCTGCCTGCCTCAGAGGAGTGTGTGCTGCTGAGATAGCTTGCAGGGAGCTGTTTGCACAGTGGCTCTCTTGCCCTCACCCATCTTTGCACAGTCTCCTGGTTGTGTGCATTAGGCCTGCAGCATTGCCTTATGCCACACGCCTGGGGCGCGTGCTGTGTTTTGCAGTCTGCCTTGTGGCAGTTGCAGTGGTTTTCGCTGTTGTTTGTGCCAGGCATTCTTTGCTTCTGTGGCCCATCGGCCTGCAGCTCACACTTCCAACTTGTAAACTACCTGACACGCCACTGCTGCTGGGGCTTGGGTCCAGGGTGGTTGGGTGCTGACAGTGGGTCCAGACAAACAGACGGAGGGTGGCCCCCACCCGGGTGCACAACGGTAATGGCAAGTTCAAAGCTTTGTCAGCCCCGGGGAACTCAGCATTTGACGAACACGTTTATCATGTATGGCGTGAGTGGTTTCAAGAGCTGCTGCGCGCGCTGCTGCATTGTGCACGGTCGATCACCGCCGGGTTGACGAATACGATACGAAGGGAAACCCCCAACTTGCCGGCGGGGTGGCCACCAACACCGCACAGTGGTATAAATCAACATTTTTGGTAGAACATGGTCTCAGTTGTCTGCAACCTGGCTCATCTCCGAAAGGCATCCCGCGCAGCCTCGCAGGCGACGCGCCAGATGTAGAAGATTTTCAGCGCCAAAGCACGTATTTGTATGCCATGGTGATCGTTGTAGATCTCGTGGGCATGGGCGATCTCATGGCTGCAAAAGATTCCCTGTTACAATAGGGTCAAGACTTGCTCTGCTCTGCTGGTCTTGCATATCAAAGTCCCGTAACACAGCGGCAGCCTCCCACAATGTCAGTCAATGGTTGACATCTTTTTCGTTGTAGTCGCAGGCAACTTCGCCTCTCTAACATCGCAGATATGATGATGGTGCTGGTGCTGGTGTCTTCTGCCCTGTAGAGTGCCCAGATCATTGTCGGGCGCTGCGAGGACACCAAGAATTACTGCTGTGGGTCAAACCAAGTTCAACAGGCCACGTGTTGCAGGTGTGTGGCTTGAGAAAGCGCCCAGTTGTGATGGCAGCTCTGGTCACAGCTCAGGTTTGCATGCTGGCTGCTGCTGTCGTCTGGCGCGAGGCCTCTGCTGCTGATCAGCACGCCGTATCCGCACAATAGCATCATCCCGGAACGGTATCGTGACTCTACTGCACAATGACGTTCTGCCGTCCCCACAGTCCCCACAGCCCACGGCACTCGGCCTGGCCTGCGGCGGTGCTGTGTTCCTGCCGCACGTCTTGCTGCACAGGCTCTACACTGCGCCCTGCGCACGTGCTCACGCAGCCTAGGTACTCACAGCCTTCTGAAGGTGGCTGCACAGCAGCAACACCATCACAACAGCAGCTCAGAGCCCAGAGAATGGTGTCAATCCAGCCATACCCCACAAAGGCCTACTCGATGCAGTGTGCGCCAGGGCAGCCCGTCATGCTGAGCAGCCTCGGCATCACCAGCAGCGCTGCAGTTGACGATCAACTCACCCTAGCCATGATGACTCATCAGCAGGCCGCTATAAATCAGCAGGCCACTATGATGACTCATCAGCAGGCTGCTGTACAGTACCTGCGGCAGCAGCAACAGGCACAGTATAGTGCTGGGTTGCATGGCTCTGGGGCAGCTCTGAGGTTGGATAGTTGCAGAGCCCAACACAGCCAGCGATGCAGGAGCCCAATCGCACTTGCAGCACGCATGGGATGCAGCTCAGGAGCAGCAAGGATTCCAAACACCGCCATGCTGCCAGTGCCAGGAAGCGCCCTGCAAGAGAGCTTCCTATACACTGAGTGTACAGTCGAGCAGCAGTGGAGGCTGCCAACAGCCTCCCAGCAGTACATGCTGCAGTCACGACAGCAGCCGCAGCAGCCTGCGCGGCTGCAGCTCGCTGGCAGCACTGCAGCGCCCCCATCAGCAGCTGCAGCGGCCCGTTCGGCGCCCTTCCAAACCCTGCATGCGCACTTGGCTGATGTCTGGCAGCGCTCTGAAGGGGGCGCCACAGCAGCAGGGCACGCCCTGCAGGCATCACTGGCCATGTCAGCAGGTGCACAGGGCCAGGCTGCGGACCTCACCAACTCACAGCCACCGCCCCTGGTATTACACAAGGAGCTGCAGCAGCAGCTGCTGCAACAGCAGCAGCAGCATCGGGGCCTGCGCATAGCCGGTGTGGCACTGACTGCGCCTCTGTCAGGCCCGCGTCACTTGGCGGCATCACATGGCATGGGTCCAGGCAGTGGGCTGCAGGCGGTTCGCAGGCCTGCATACAAGCGCAGGCCTGCAGCGACACTGCAGGATGACAGGGCAAGCAGGCCTGCCCACAAGCGCCGACATGCAGCTGGGCTGCAGGGTGGTACACAAGATGAGGCAGAGGCAGCACAGGACTCCTGTCTGCTCGTGACCGCTGCAGAGGCAGCTGCGCATGCTGGCCGCCATGCACTGATGTCATCCCAGGGTGACGTTGCTGCCCTGCTGGGGGCCTGCAACAGTGACCAGGCAGCACAGCGGCTGCACAGCATGAGCAGGCAGCAGCTGTTTGCGTTGGCGGCACAAGTGGTGGCGGGTGGTGCCGACCCCGCAACGCCTGAGTGCTGCAGCAGCGATGCTGGCGGGGGCTCAACTTGGGCTGCAGCATCCCCATCTGTCTCAACCAGAAGCGACAGCAGTGCCAAGCTCTGTGCGCCGCAGGCTGGTGTGCGCAGCAGCTGCTGCGCAGCACCAGGCGCAGCATGTGACGCACGCAGTGTCAGCCCCGGCCTGGATGACGTGCTGCTGCCTGCAGTGCAGCTGGAGGCCTTCTACAGCAAGCCTATGTCCCCTGCCGAGGCCGCAGCAGAGGCTGCCGCAGTCGCCAAGGTCATTGTCGCTGCGGCCAAGGCAGCAGCAGCGGAGAGGGTCCACAGCAGCAGGTCCTGCAGCCCAGCCTCCCCAGAGCCCTTTGGTTTGGGGCCCAACAGCCCAGGTGACTTAGGGGTCACCACCCCTGCCACCAGCGGTGCTGGGGCCAGCCCTGTCGATGATACAGTCCTGTGCATAGGTGCGCCACACAGCACCCTGCTCGTGCCGTGCCTGACACGCCATGTAGTCCACCAGCAGGGCGCAAGGAGTGGCAGCTTGACACTGCAGTTGGGCCCAACAGCTGCCACCACAAGCTACCTCGCGCAGACTCCTGACCAGCAGCAGCAGCAGCCAGCCGCAATGCACGGGAAGGTGGTTGGCCGCCAGGCGTCAGGAGGCTCCTGCATCGGTGTAGGGACGCAGCCGCTGCCAGAGTCTGGCCAGGAGCCTGCTTTGGCAGCACTGGAGGGCTCCTTGGAGCTGGGCTGCACACCCAGCAGCTCTCAGACAGGTCACGGGTTCGAGTCCAGCCTGGGGTTGAGTTTGAGTTTGATGCAGGCCGACGGCTATGTGTGGCAGGAGGAGTCCACAGCAGCTTGGGGCTTGAATGACTTGAGTGACCTGGGGTTTGAGTGACCTGCTGCAGCTCCTCGCAACCTCAATACCAGGCCACAGCACGTGCCTGCCTGCATGATGCATGTGTACCCACGGCGTAATCTTGTACGCACCATGTTTCAGCAGGGCTGTTGTGGCATGGGGGCATGGATGGCACTCTTGTCACTTTTTCAGGGCACTTGGCATGCCACAGTGTGCAGTGTGACTGCCAGTGGGCTTGCAGCCTTTGCACCCACTGGGGTACGGGGTGCGGGGTGCGGGTGTCATAATAGCAGGGTGGGTATGGTTGTGATCATATAACCGTTTGTGACCATGACATCTGACAGTTTGGCAGTTTGTGACTCAGTTTGACTGTGACAGTAACAACATGGTGTGACAGTACCAGCCGACTGTGACAGAAATGTCACTGCGGCGTGACAGTGACAGTCTTTGGGCAGTCTGTGGGGCAGCTCAGCTGAGTTTCAATAGGCCCACTGACCCCGGCACTGACCCTGGTTGGGGGTTGGGACCACCCTGCGGCATATCCATGTGACCCTCGAATGGTCCCTATGTTTTGCTTTCAGAGGCTCTTGGTGTTGGCGTTTGTTTGGTGTTGTGTCGACCCTTTTCGCGACCCACCAGTATGGGATGATGCCTGACCTGTATTGAGGTATGATACCTGACCCCAGTCGTGGGCCATTTGACTGTGGCTGTATGTGGTCTGAACAGCATACGTTGTGCGTGGGCTGCGAGCTGGGTGTCATGTATCTGCCTGGTCTCGCTGGGCCCCATGATGGTGCGGCAATGTCTGTTGTGCTGGGTTTTAGCGCCACACTTGAATGCCACCATGTGTTTTGACCCATGCAGACAGCCGCTGCAAGTTTGCCACAGTGACTGCTTGAGGAATTGTGCCACAGCGGACATTGCGTGCATTGCGACTGCCAGGTTGGCTGCTGCCACCTAGCCTTTTGCAACCGGTGGCGCTTACGAACAAGCCCTGGGCTCTCCTAGAAGTGTTGCTGCAGGACCATGCTGAGTAGCCTGCGCATGCATGTTTTGGGGGACTGGGGCGTCAGGTGTGAATGCTTTGTGTGGTTGCCAGCGACCAGTTTGTTTTTTGGGACCTGTTGTACATGCCTGATTGTAGCTATGCAGGGAGGGTTCTCCATGGCCCCAGACATGTGTGTTATGTTGCCGCAGCAGCTGTGGTGGTGTGTTTGTTTGCAGGCGTTTGCATCTGTCGGCGTGCTTGTTAGCTCAGTAGCTCGCTCTTTGCTCACCATAGAACCTGATGTCCGTTTCCTGCTTGCCTGTTTGCTTGCTGTCCTGTTTGCTTGCTTGCTTGCTTTCTCAGCTGTGGGTCTGTAGAGGGTCTGGTTGTGCTGACAAATGACAACTTGGATCTAGAGTCGCACATGTGTCTGTCAATGTGTTGCGCAGTCTTCCCAGCCGGTGCTGGATGGGCATGTTGCCTCTTTTTCGAATGCCATGCCTGCGGGGCGACTGTGCTGAGTCAGCATGCATGCAGGTTTGAGGGATAGATGTGACCTGAGAGCCAAGCCATGTGGCACCCATTGCCTGCTGTGGCAGCAGGCGTGTTGTTGCCCAAGGGGGTGTGTTGTCATGTCACATGGCTTGAATCCGAGGCTTGGTTGTCAAGCCTTGGTTGCTGTCGTGTCGCCGACGGCATGTGGGGTTGTCGCAGCTGCACAGTGTGCAGCCCAGGGCCGGTTCAGTGTACCTGGCAAGGCTTGTTGTGATGGCCGCAGTCGCCTTGCTGTTTGCAGCTGTGCAGGACCTGCAACTTGTCCCACTCGTGCATTCGGAATGCCGGGTGCTTACGGACTTGAAGCTTGGGGGCATATCAGGAGTATAGCTGCGGTACCAGGCTGCAGAGCAGTGTAGGGCAGCCGATGCATGTATACTATATATGCTGCCTAAGGGACTCCCGCTCATGGTGGAGGGTAGGCATGCTGGACCCATCTGCTGGCGCGGGCTGGCTCGATGGCATTTGTTGTGTGTGCTTGTTTTATCATAGCAACGTTTGTGAGGTCTTTGTCGTCAAGCACAGGGACCGTTCCATCCAGTGCACCATCCAATGCCAGTGCATCCACAGGCAGCTCTAGTGACCTGTCACTTTTCAAAGTACTGCAGTACTTGCAAAGTACCACTGTTGTACAGTTCAAGTGCTGTAGTACAGTAGTCCCTTGTGTGCATGTGTGAAGACAGCTTGCAGCAAATCAGCATTTCAGCGGGCTACAGCATGTTGTCAGCTGATGGTGTGATGCTCCCAGCTCATTCTACGTGTGGCACCATCTTAATGTTTCATAAGCGACTGTCAGTGGGGCGGGCGGGCCTCTGGCATTGTACATGTCCTCAACCATCTTTCCTAACCCTGTGTTGCATTGCACAACCGGTACGGAAAGTCAGTCACACGGCCTCAACCTCTTTCTTTACAGTAGTACTGCCAGGGGCACCTCTCGGTCACCCATCACACCAGTGTGCCGTGTTGTGCCACACGCTGTATATGTTCATGTGTGTGATTATGCAGCCTGCAAGAAGAACCTCTTTCTTTGAAAGACCGTCTTCATTGGTCAGGGGCAGTGGCCCAGGAGCCGTTCAAGGCTGTGAAAGCCCACTTGCTGTGATGTGTACATGCACTGCATGACACGGCATGCTATGGAGTCGGGTGCAAACTCTGCACCGGGTGTGTTGATGGAAAGAATGCAAAGAGTGTGTTGATAGTGGTAACGCACACACGGTGTACGTTGTTGTGCCACACATTGTATATGCCCGTGTGTGTGCTGACTTTGAAGGTGTTGCATGCCACCAGTGTGCAGCTTCCAGGCGCAACTTGTTGGCATTTGTGGCCAGGTATGGGCGCAAGCGGCTTCATGCAGTGCCTGTGCAATGCCTGTGCGTATCACAGGCTTAGGGCCTATGCCTGTTGTGTACTGTTGTGTACTGAATAGTGGCATGGAGCCTAGGCTGTGCTTGTGAATATTGTCCACGTATGTGAGTCGTGCTGTGCTGCGCTGTAGTGTGTCTGCATGCTCTGTGTGTGCATACATGCTGCGCTGTGCGAGGGCACACACTGTGCCTAGGCTGTGCTTGTGCATACTGTTCACGTACAGGCCTGTACGCGAACACACATTCTTGTGTGCCGTGTTGGCGGTGTACGTGCTCTTCTGCTGGTGTCACACTGTGCATACCATCTACTGTGTGTAGGCTTCCATTAAACAATACAGAGCAGTGCTGCAGTCGACTCAAGAGGGGTGCCTGCACACTTACTGACTGTGATGCACATGCGTACCTGCGCACATGGGTACAGCGTGATGGCTGTTGCAGTCACGAAGCAACAGCCACAAGCATATTTGCTGTGAAGAACGGAGTGGTTGAATACCAGAAGCTTTTAAAAGGTTAATAGTGCTGTGAGGCCGTGATAAGACTGTGTGTGGCCAGGCAATGCTTGATGCCAGCAGGCCTCTGAGAGTCTCGCAACAACCCTGGTCAGCACACCCACCCAGAGTTGGGGGCCGGTGTGGTAGGCAGGTGTCTCCGTTATACTGAATGCTTTGAAAGCTTTTGCTGCTTCAGGCGTCTACAGCAGGTGATCCCCAGCCCGGCTGATGAGGGCCTAATCTTGGGAGTGGCATTGCAACATGTTATCACTCACTGCCAGTGACCCGTCAAGATCATTGTGAGAACGACGCCCAACAGCAAGCTTTGATTCACATGTCACACGCTAGTGCTACTGCTGTCGTAAGTGTCCATCCGTGTGATCAGCAGTGCCAGTCGCAAGCTCTCGGCGTGATCGCACCTGATGGCTGTGGGTGAAGCAAAAGACGCGGCTGCGGCAGCTTCAGCACATGATGGGGAAATGAAGCGAGGCTGGGGAGGGTTTGACAAGCCCTCGGACTACTTTTCGTCTCTCAAGTCGACGCCAAAGCTGCTTGCCAAGCGAGCACTGTACATTAGACACCCAGAGGAGCAGATGGCGGACAAGGAGGCAGCCAAGGGCGATATGAAACAGGTTCTGAATTGGTTTCATGTGATGGCTCTGGGCACTGGTGAGTTCGGTAGCTGATCTTGCGGAGGGGAAGCTCTGACCGATTCAGATCCGCGTGTTCCGATCCCGCATGCGCCAATCTGTATGATACTCTCGTGTTCTGTACAATGCGCTAGCAATGCCGTCGCCTGGTACTTTGAGCACCGCTAGTACAACGAGACTCCGTAACCAGACTTCTCTGCTATTGCTGCTGTTTGCGCGCACTTCTGATGACAGGGATGATCATTGGAGCTGGCATCTTCGTCAGTACTGGTGAGATCCGGGCTACAGAGCTTGCAAAGATTGCGGCCGGTCAACGGGTGACTGTACAGCAGCAGCAGCAGCAGCAGCAGCAGCAGCAGCAGCAGCAGCAGCAGCAGTCGAAGCACGTGGCTCCGAAACCGCATGTAGTTTAGTCCTACGCAGCGAAAGCCTAGAATACTGTGTCATGATCACCTAAATGTTGCTATTACATGCATCTCAAGGTCACAAAGCTACTTTTGCACACTGCCTTCAAGGCTTGTTGGTACAAATGGTGCACCGTGTGCTGCTGCTGCTGATGATGATGTTGCCTGTGCTGCTGCAGGTGCTGCCGCAAAGACCCTTGCTGGGTAGGTTTCTCAACCAGTCATGCGCTGATCACGCAGCTGCATCCAGGCAGTGACGGCTTGCCTATAGCACTTGCAGTCCCGGACATGTCCTGGACATGTCTGTACAGGCTGTTCAGCAACAGCCAGTTGCAACCGGGCATTACATATCAAGCCAGGCTGGCGGTTCGTGTGGCAGTGGCCTGTTGGGGCCACACAGTCTTCTTGCAGCAGCTGGTTCGCCCTGGTTTTGTTTGTGTGCACCCTCGAGCTATGTCGCTGACAAGCAGTCTGCTGCCCAAGCAGTGCAGGCTGGTGCCGCAAGCAGGCCAACCATACCATACTTGTGACCGCAACATGACAAGGGTGTGTGAAAGGGCACTGCTCGTGGGGCGTGTACGAGTTGTCTCTTGCTGGACTGGTGCTCACCGTCAACACTGTGCTGCTGTGTTGTACCTCCGCCTGCACCTGCACCTGCGCCTGCAGCCCTGCTGTCATCCTGAGCTTCCTGGTCGCTGGCTTCTCAGCACTACTGAGTGCACTGTGCTACTCAGAGTTTGCTGCAGAGGTGAGGCCCGACTTGCCAGCTGTACACGGTTCGAGGGATAGTGAAACATCAACAACATGGATGATGACTGCACCTGCTGCATGTCGCGTCACATGCACTGTGTCTTGCCATGCAACGACGATGCTTGTTCAAACACGCGTTCTATCAGAATGCCAACACAGCTGGCAGCTGGTACCAACAACAGGCATGCCATGCTCAACAACTAACTGTCATCATCATTGCGGTATCACTGTGCTGCCTCACACTGTGCAGTTTCCACTGTCTGGAGGAGCCTACAACTACATCAGCATGAGCTTGGTAGGTGCAGCAGCGTCCCCAAAGCAGCCGAAAGATGCCAGTGACCGCTGGGGGTTGCCTGACAGCCCCATGCCAGACTGGCAGTAGCTACTGCCGCCGCAGCAGCAGTAGCAGCAGTCAAAGCTTTGGCAGCGCAGCAGCAGTATATTCAGACGACGCAGCTGCTGGCAGTGTCACCATGTGATACGGGTGTGCGTAGTGTCTTCGTACTGCCTCGATGTCATGTGTTCTTGGCACCAACAATGACTATGGGCCCACACCAGCTCAGCAATGGCTGTTTTGATCACATGCAGGATAGTGTGCTGATGCTGCCCTTGAGTTTATGTACTGGTGGATGATGTCACACAGGCATCACCGGTTTTGGTGACCCCACAAGAAGATCACTGATGTATCCACCTGTGTTTGTATGTGTCTGCTGTGTGCACACCTGTGCAGGGCGAGTTTGCTGCTTGGCTGGTGGTCACCACCCTCATCCTGGAGTACATTCTGGTGAGTGAGTGCTGCAGGCACCATACAGGAGCCTGACATGGGCAAACACTCTGCGACTATTTTGCCCCAGCTTCTGCCAGTGTGCACACGAGTTCTTATATGCTTGCCTGTTGAAAGTGAGAGCAGCACTAGTATTGAACCCACTCCTTCGATCCACATGCACACCGGTTGATCGGACTTGGCTGTTGCATGTTCATGTGCCACTCGTGTGACTGCTGGCTGTCGATGTTGCCCTGTTGCTCATGTGACCCATGTGACGCATGTGCCACCCATGTGCCACCCATGTGACCGCTGGCTGTGGGTATTGTATTGCCCTGTTACCTGCAGGCTGGTGCTGCTGTGTCTCGAGCCTTCTCAGCATGTGAGTCAGGGAGGGGTACCTCTGCTCATCAGTCTTGCAAGTATTGCCAGGCCAGCATGCACTGCATGATGTGTCATCTGCTGCTGTCAGCTCAAAGCCTCATCATGCAGGCAATCCTGCAACATGCGCTGGCAGAGCCACTTCTCACCATGACCCCTGGGATTGCTACAACACATCCTTTGGTGTGTTGGAGGGTACCCTTCAGAGCCCTTTTACTCACACACACATGTGCGCATGTGGTCCCAGCTTCTGACTCTCCTGCCTGCACCGCTGCTGCCTGCAGACTTTGCGACGCTGATTGGGAAGCCCGTTGACTTCTTCACCTTCCCCTCTGGCGGCTACGTGGTTGACTTCATGGCAGCAGGGCTGGTGGTGGCCTGCTGCCTCATCCTCATCTTCACAACAGCAGGAGGCAGCTGGTGGGTGTGAGGTGGCTCCTGGTTTGCTACTGCCTCAAGGCTGCGCAGTGCTTTTTGCAGGCTGCTGCAGCCATGAGGTGGAGCCAATATCAACACCAGTATTGCAGTGGTTATCACGGGTGTTGAGGCTGCTGGCAACAGCCTGTATCTGAAACTACAAGAATTTGGTCTGAATGCCTGTCTGCGGTCCACAGTGCAGCAGCAGAGCATGCCTCTTGGGAACGCCTGCTCACTGACAGCATGTCTTCAAGCATGCGCCCCCTGATTCCTGATATCCAAATGTGTTCGAACCCTTGTGTGACCAACCACATGACCCTGCAGGTTCAACCTGCTGATGACCGGCTCTCAGGTGGTGGTCATCATCATTATCCTGGCTGCTGGCTTCTCCAAGGCTGACAGAGCAAACATGACACCCTTCCTGCCCTTTGGGTGAGTCCCTCAATCAGGCTGTGCTCGAGAGATTCCTCATCTTGTTTGCTTTGGTTCACACTAGTTTATGTGTCTGCAGTGTCGACACTGCTGAGTCTCAGCACAGCATCAAGTGTGTTGCCTGCACTAAGCAACCGTTTGGCAAACCTGCCGGCTTCAAGTGCATACCTGGTCACGACGACTGCACTTTTCTGACTTTATTTTCCATTGAGTGTCTCTACTGGTGTGGATGTATGTCTTGACCTGCAGGGTGAAGGGAATCTTCCAGGGTGCCTCCTTTGTGTTCTTCTCCTTCATCGGCTTTGACTGTGTGTCCACCCTGGCAGAGGAGGTGAAGAATCCGGCAGTGGACATGCCTGTGGGCATCGTGGGCTGCATCAGCTTCGTGACGGTCGTCTGTAAGTACACAGCAGCCCTTGCACCTGTGGATACACAGGGCCTGATACGTCCTTGATGGCTGTGCAGGGTGTTGATGCAGGAAATGCATATGGAGACCGACATCATCAAGCCCAGATCCAGCTTGGTTGCAAAGTTGGCCGTTGTTGCGTTTGACAGCTGCATGGTCATACAAACAATTGCTGCTTAGTGCACGTCGCCTGCCCTCCCCACCTGCACACTTGTGGTGCAATGCATTGTGGTCACTCTTACGTCGTCCATGTGTCGCGCTGTCCTGCAGACTGCGCCATGGCCCTGTGCATTGTGATGATGGTGCCCTACGCCCAGATTGACGAGAAGGCCTCATTCGCCACAGCCTTCACACAAGTGGGACTCCCATGGGGGCAGTACCTAGTGGGCCTGGGCGCTACACTGGGTGAGCAGCAGCAGCAATGCAGCAGCAGCATTTGCGACAGCAATGATGGCAGCAGTGGGGGTGGCATGGCGGTAGCGACAGCAGCAGCTGTTACTTGCATGTTCTGACCACCCAGGTAGAGCGAGATCTATACCACAGGCCAGCAACTGCTTGAAGCCAGCTGTGTTTCTGCAAACATGAGCTGTCGGCAGTTTGCACAGGTCAGCTTTCTGCAGGCTACATGTGGACAACCAGCAGGGGGCAGCCAGGGCCCGGAGGCCAGTGTTTTCCGGCGGTAGCCAACAGCATCTGCAACCTTCAGTGCTGTGTACACACCTTGCCTGCTGCTTACTGTCTGCAGGTATTGTGACGGGCGTGCTGGTCAACATTATGGGTGTCAGCCGTATTGTCTGGTGAGGATGGCCGCAAAGGGCCGGGGCATGGGGCTAAATGCTGATATATTTACTACTACTAGGATCTTTACTACTAGGCCAGGTGGTGGCTTGGGCCCTAATGTGCTGGTTGCAAACGTTTGCAATCACACAAATGTTGGGTGGTTGCACATGTGGTACGGCTTGAAATGTACACCCGCAGACCACTAAAGGGAAGCTGACGCACACTGTGCAGTCTGGCCATGGAACCAACAGCTCCTGGTGTGTCTTATCTGCTGCTGTTCATGCCACTGTGTATGGCGAGTGCGACTGTGACGTTGGTGCTAGTGCCCTGAGGGCAGCCGGCATGTGTTAGGCTGGCGTGGACACATGGCCTGGCTTGACCTGATTGCCTGCTGGCCTGTTTGTCGTGCCCCTGTGTGTGTCCTGTGCAGCTCCCTGGCCCGCACACACCTCTTCTTCCCTGTGTTTGGCGAGGTCAACGGCAAGACAGGCACACCCATCTACGCAACGCTGTTTGTGATGATCGCCACCCTGCCCCTGTCCATCCTCACAGACCTGCCACCCCTGATTGATATGGTCAGCGCAGGTGAGTTTGGTGGGATGGTTTGCAAGGCATGCCCTCTGATACGCAAGGGCGGAGGGCATGTGGCAAAAGTTGTTCAGCGCCGTGCTGCTTCTTTCTCAATTATCGAGACCTGACACACACCCCACACATGTCAACCCTACTGCTGTACCACCTGCTGTGTACCGCATGCTGTTATGCTACCGCCTGCTGTACCACCTGCTGTTGTACTGCCGCGTAGGCACCCTCATGGTGTTTGGTGTGGTGTCAGTGGCACTGATCTGGAAGCGTCTATACAACAGGGACCTCCCCTTCAAACAGCAGCAGATGCCCTTCTGGCTGATCGTGCTTATGGTCCTGGCCAGCATCTGTGAGTCTACTGCATGGACAACTTGGCCTCAGTGATGAGGCTGCACCCACCAGTGCACGACAAAGTTGCAGACAATGCTGGTGTGCATGTGAAGCAGCAGCATTGCCGCCAAGTGCCAGGCCTGAAGGTCTTGATGAGTGGGCAGACAGCACCAGTATGTCATCACTGCATTTAGTAACACAAAACCTTCCAGGACATGTACATGTGTCAGCACACATCTTTTGTGCTACCAGGCACACCATTTAAGCCGCTTTGCTTCTGATGCGGTCCCTTCACTCCACCATGCAAGCATCCACAGGCTGTGTTGAAACGTTTCTGCGCTGTGCTGCCCGCGCGTGTCTGCCGCTGTTGCTGCAGCCTTCGCCTGCGTCTTTGCGCTGACAAGCGGCGTTGGCCAAGCAGTGGGCCTGGCCATCACTGCTGCTGTGGTGCTGGGTGCTTCCATCACCGTCCACTTTGGCTGCCACCAGTACAACCGCCCCAGCTACAGGGTGCCCTTCTTCCCCTATGCGCCTGCAGCCTCCCTGCTGCTCAACTGCTTCCTGATGGCCTCCCTGCCAGCCCGTGCCTACTGGCAGCTTGGGCTGTTCTTCCTTATCGTGTCTGTGTTCTACGTGCTGTACTCCATCCATGCCGGCACCTTCTGGGAGAAGCAGCAGGGACGCGGTGTGTTGGCAACATCAGCTCCCAAGCCGCACCGCCCCGACAGCCTGCGTGTGATGTCGTCCATGCGCGAGCACCCGTCTGTGCTGATGCCCTACAGGGCTCCCTCCCACCTGATGCCCATGCAGGGCCGCTGGTCAGGTGGTGTGGTGCGCCTGCCCGCAGAGTACTAGGTGCCGCGCGGTGCTGCCAACATCTCTTGTGGGACACATCTTGTGTTGCGATGTCAGACGGTGTTGTGGCATTTGTGTGGCCTTGGCCTCAGGCATAGCTCCAGGTGCCATGTGGTGGGCCATGTGACGCTACAATGTGTTGCGGCATGGGCCGGGTTGGTTGTGGCGGCCTTGGCTGTGTCTGGTGGTGGGGTGCGCTCTCCTGCAGATGCGCAGGAAGCTTAGGAAGTTGTGTGATTGACAACACGTGCGTGCTGCTTCCACTCCTACCTGCAGTATTCTGTGGCATGTCTAGAGCAAGAAGGCCTCTGGAGGCATGCGCTGCCATGGGTTTGGACGGTATCATGTATACAATTTTGAGCACACACGAAACAGTGCCTACAACACCAGGCTGGCTGCCCTGAATGGCCAGCAAACATATGCGTGATACGAGGTTGCGCACTGGGATTTGAATACACATCGTGTGGGAACGGACGAGCTGCAGTCACCAGGCTCCACCTTTGAAGGGTGACTCTGCATCTTCGCCTGCTGTTGTGGTCTTACATACCACAAGATGGCGTGATGCCAGCCGAACAACCCTTTGTTGCTTGCATGTGACATGTGACATGTGTGCGGCATGCTGTCTAGACCCCCAAGTGCCTGCTGCCGCCTCAGCAATGGCGGCTGAAATGCAGCTGGTGGTCGTTCGTATACAGTATTTTTGTTCTTGTGCTGTCTCGTGTGCTGGTGCTGGTCATTCTTCTTGTGCTGGTGCTGGCGCTGGCGCTGGTACTTTCCTGTCAGCTGATGGCACCAACTGACAACTGACAGTTTGGTGACCAGTTGTGACCGCCTGCTTTTGGCAGCAAAAGGTATGTTGTGCTCTCCAGGCACACCACCGTCTTTTCTTTTGCACCGTTGGTGTCTTTTGATGGGCTGTGCATGCATGCTGTGCAGGTGGTGACAAGGCCGTCTGCCGGTTTCCCCATGCACTGCAGCGTTCCTGCTTTTCTGATCATCACCAGGCTGGTCAGGACTCGTTTGACCGTGCGTGTGGCTGCCAGCCTCTGTCAGTGGCCCAAAAAAACAAACCAGGGCACTGCGCTCCTGAGCACAGCACAACAGCATCCCGCATGGTAGTCTGCAACGTCGACAGGGCATCGTGCATGGTTACAAGGACAGCATCAGGCTAGGGTTTAGCACCTGGAGAGTATGTCACCCCGTCGGCGTGGAGAGGCGTCATGGCTGATGTAGGAGCTTAGGGGCTGTGCTTGTTCAGCTGATGGGTTTTGAGCAGCTACTTGCTGTGCTTGGCCTCAGGCGCTCTATCACAGCCTGTCCAGCCATTGATCTGTCTCAGGGTCTGTCTCATGACATGTTTCTAGCATGCTTCTGTGTGCCCCTTCGTATCAAGTGCCGGCATGACTGGCAGTTGTGACCGTTGCCATTCAGACCATCAGCTGAGCTCCAGGGGGCAAGGCTTGCATGTGCTGGCATTGTCTGCAGGCAGTAAGCTTGCAGCCGGTAGCAGAAGCTGTCTGGGCAGTGGGCCAAGCGCAAGTGGCAGCTGTGGCTGGCAGGCCTGCCTTCGTGCGGGTGGCAGCTGCGGCCTTGCAATTGGGGACTTACTGGGTGTTCAAAGCGACAGATACCAAGTGACACTGCCGCCCTGACTATTCTATCAGAGCCTGTGACTGTCACAACCATGCCATCCGTGGCAAGGTCATTACTGGGGTTTGTGGCTGTTGAGTTGATCAGTGATGCTTGCAGTCATGTAGGCAAGCCTGCTGATGACACCCTGAACGCATGATGCAGTCCCAGACTTGGGCCGGTTTTGAAGCTTTGTTAGGCAAGTACATCAGTGCTGAGGGCCAGGGCACGACTGAGTTGCCTGACTGGATCAGGCTGTGATGTCAAGACCTTGGCCGGAGCTGGGCATGACGCGCATAACTGTGATGAGTCATGATCTCGTTGTTTGTCCTGCTGTGTGGCCCAGCTGGCATGGTCCATCAAAACATGGGGCACATGTGCACATGCACGCATGTCTTGCCTGTGTGTTGTGAGGATGCGTCTTACGATCCTGCTGGGTGGCATGGGCTGCTTTGTACGACATGTGTCCTATTCCTGCTTGATGTCTGCATTGTTTCAGTGGTCATGTGCAGCTGCCCAGCTACTACTGAGTGGTGCAACCCACTCACCCGGTTGTTGGAGCGCGGGAAAGCTGCACTGCAGCTGGACTAGGCTGCCTAAGCCTGCTTTCAAAGGGTCAAGCAGCACTTGTGTAACTGACAGTTTAGATGTGGACACCCAGTCAAGACAACTTTCCTGGTTACCATGCTGCTTCAAACAACCACTGATCGGCACAGGCTCACTCCACAGCTGTGAAGTCGAATGTGTCCAGCAGGAAATAATGACATGTGTTGTGCTTGCAGCAGTCCCAGCCAACAGCTTGGAGCACTGTCTGCCGCCACCCACTGGCAGCATGTCTAATACAGAAACACTCAGTGTGACAAGGTCTAGCTTGACTGCAGTCAATCCATAAGCAGGTTTAGGGTCAAGCCTGGGCGCCACTCAACAAGCATGTGGGCTCGGGCCAAAACCAAAGCTTCCAGGACGGCAGCAGGCACCGGCATTGACCGCCGTTTCCCTCTCATGGCGACACTGGTGCACACTAAGTCCCATCACATCACCAGTGTGGCCATGGCCATGCGGCTTACGAGCGCTGCACTGCCACATGCCTGCAGCAATGCTTGCCCATCATCAGACCGCCTCAGCGTCAATACCTCCAAGTCAGCGACTGCTGTTGCACTGGTCAGGCCACCTGGGGCCGAAAGAATGTAAATGTAGATCACAAGTCCCTGCTGCGCAGCAGCAGCTCCCTGACTGCCGCCTCAAGACAAAAGCACTCACAGCCTGTGGGGCCATGTCACTCAGCTCAGCTCAGGCTGGGCCCATCATGGACTCCATGATTGGATCATCAAATAGAGACCAACTGCACAAAATGCTTTGGATTGCAGCTGACATGCTACAGCCCCTTGGCAACCCGGACTACATGGACGATACTTCATGCCACCTTGCTTAGAATGGCATAGAATTAATCAAGATGCACAGAGCTCTGGCAGATTGCAATACATTACTAGTGTGGCCATGGCCAGCTGTGACCCACACTCATCAGTCAGTGTGTGCATGCATACAAACGTTGTGGCACACAGGGTTCCCCAATAAAAACACTGATGCCGGCTGGGCAACAGCGGCAAACCAAGGCGCTGTACTGGTTGCAGCGCAAACATGCCGCTGTGGCACGGCGCACGCGACAGTTGAGCTTGCAAACTGAGAAGCCCTTCAACCCGTCAACCAGGCTGACACATCAAAGGTCAAGGTCACCATGGCACACTGTGCCTGGTACCTAACTCTGTCAGCATTGCTATCATAGCAGGGCCTGCAGCAGTGCTGCACGCCGTGCCACTGGCAGTGACACTAAGACAGCCACTCAGCAGATCACAAGCCGCCTGCTGCGCCTGCCTGCCTCTGGAAATAAAATTTCATGCGCTCCTTGATGCCGGGCTTGGGCCCTGGCGTGTTGGGGCTGAAGCAGAAGCTGTCGCTGCTGCCACACAGCTCAAAGTCGGTCTCTGGCGGCAGCATCACCTTCAGTCCAAGACCCAGGCCGGACTTGAGTGGAGAGCCGGCAGCAGAGGTCCTGCTGGGGCTGCTCCTGGTCGGAGACATAGGACCAAGGCCTGCTGCTGCAATTGCGCTGCTGCTGTTGCTGCTGGGCGAGGCTGGTGCAGCGCTGACTGCTGCTGCTGCAGGGTTCAGGTGGGACACGTGAGCGCCAGAGGCACCCGTGAAGCTGAGCTTGGGGTTTGGCAGCGACACTGTGAGGCCTGCTGCTGCCTCCGGGCGCTTGTAGTCCGCCACTGCTGCCTGGATGTCCCGCAGCTGACCCAGCTGGTGGGCTGAGCCACTGCTGCCGCTGCTGCCGCTGCTGCCGCTGAAGCTGCTGCTGCTCTTCTGCACGGGGTATGTGCCATCGCCACTGCTGCTGGAGATGCCAGAGAGCCTGCTTGCGCCAGGAGCGCTGCTGCTGGTGCCGGCTGGGTGCAGGTCGTGCTCCTTGAACCCAAGGTGTGCAAACTGCATGTTGCGTGCAGCGCCAGTGGGTGTGGCTGGGAAGGCAGCGGGCAGGGCAGGAGCACCAGACCCCTGTGGGACACCTCCTGTGGGCAGAGCTGGCAGTACTGAAGGCGCCTGTTCTGCTGCCAGAGTGCTGCTGCTGCTGCCTGTTGCGCAGCTGAGTGTGCGCTTGAACTCCTTTCTGTAGGTGGCCTGCAACATGTCCAGGGGCAGGGGCTGCAGGAGCATCTCTTTGCTGGGGCGCGCATGCTCAGACAGCGTGCGCTGGAGATTGGTCACAATCCTGCAGGACAGCACACAGACACAGACACACCAAGAGCTGCTTGCTTGTGTGTGCACCAAGCAAACGAACTGCCCACACACCAAACAACAACCCAGTTGTGCAGTCACTGCTTGAAGCAATACCGTCCCACTGCTGGAGCATCCCAGTGCAAGCTGCTCTCACCCTGACTGCAAGCTGCAGCTGCTGATCATGAACAGATCACCGCTGAGCTGGCAGCTGCTGAGCTCACCATGGGTGCTTCAGCAATGTGGTAGCTGTGGGCCGGGTGTCCGGGTTCTTCACGAGCGTGGACTTGACAAAGTCGCACCACTGTGTGCTGCGGTTGGGCGGGAACTTGATAGCGTCACTGTACATGATGAGTGCTGCAGTCTGTGCCTCATCCTCCACCTCGAAAGGCGGCCTGCACAGGGTCCAGCAGCATGCAGCATGAGCAGGATAGTGCTGAGTGGCACTGCATGGTGACATTTGTGTGTGCTGCCCTTGTGCTGACCTTGTGCTGGCCCAGCAGCCCAGCGGGCCGACCGCTGGTGCAGCTTCTTGGCCAGCATCTTGCAACCAGACTGGTGACAAGCATTGCTCCAACGGTGTAGCACCGGTGCGACGCCAATTGTTGCCACAGGCTACAACCCAGCTCCTGCTGCACCAAGTAGGCCCTGGAACACTTCTGAAGTGGTGGCTGACTCATGTTCATGGGTACATGTACTGCAAGCTGATTTGGGTAACTGACAGTCCATGCCGCGTGCTGCCTCAGCTGGCAGCCACCTGCATGCTGCCTGCGCACCTGCCACAGACCAGCTCGTATGCCAGCACACCCGCTGCCCAGACATCCACAGGAGGGCCATACGGCTTGACCCCCCTGCTGGACAGCATAGACAGCTCCAAAGACTTGCTCTCCTGAAAAGGAACTGATGGGTTCTTCAGCACCTGAACACACAAATGCATGGTCAGACATGTCGGATATCACAAAGGGGAACACACAGACTCACACACAGACACAGACAGTCGGCATGCTTGCACCATGCAAGCTGCAGGAGGACCAGGGCCTGGTCCTCCTGCAGTCTGTTCTGAAGGACAGTGCTCTGCCTTACATGCATGCATCCTTTGCATCAGCAGGATGCCACAGTGTGTCCTGCAGTGGATCCAGCAGAATGCGTGCCGAGGCCTGATCATGCCAGCGCGGACACTGAATCCCAGTGTCAGCTGTTAGCACAAGTTGCCGCTTTGGTCCTGGACAAAGGATCCCGCATGTTTCATGCATAATGCTGCTTTGCCGTTGGCTCTGACCTCAGGCGCCATGTAGTCCAGGGTCCCGCTCCTGCTGAATGGCAGCTCCTTGTCAAAGCGTATAGCCAGGCCAAAGTCACCCAGCTTGAACTTGCCCAACCCTGTGAGGAAGATGTTTTCTGGCTTGATGTCCCGGTGCAGCAGCATCAGGCCATGCATCTTCTCCAGGATACGCAGCAGCGGTGTGATCACCTGTCACAGGTGAGCAGCACACAAACATCATGGCGCAGTACACGTCAGCACACCGTGTGAGCCCAGTGGGCTTCAAGCAGCACAAGGCAGCATGCGTGGCCCCCCAGCACAGGAGCACTGCCAGCAGCAGGTCATGTGGTCTGCTTCAAGCTTCAAGCAGCAAGGCACTGACAAGTAGCGGCAAGCTGGTCAGGAGCTGCTGTGCACTAGTCGGCCTTGGAACGCTGGAACCATGCTCCTGCGTACCTCTACGCACACCCACTGCTCGTCCAGCAACCCGCCATGCATCAGCATGGTTTTGAACAGGTCGCCACCCTCGCAGTACTCCATGATGATGTAGATACACTGAGTGTCCTCAAAGTGAGCAAAGAATTCAGCCACATACGGCCCATTCAGCATCTTCATGGTCTCGATCTCGCGCTGCAGCTTGTGGTAGTGCTTAGGGTGCATCTTGCTCTTGTAGTAAGCCTTGATGATGACCTTGGTGTTTGTGCTGATGCAGACTGCCTTCAGCACAGTGGCAACACTGCAGGACAAGACACAATGGAACACTGGATCTACTCCTGCAATGTGAAAGGAGCAGCATGGGTCGCTGTCACTCACTGGTTGATGTCTACTACTGCAAGCCCCCACCAGGAATCATGGTCCTGATGCCCATGCATGTGTAACAGTGGTTTGCCTTACCTGCCCCTGTACAGCTCCACCTTTTGGCTGAACTGGCTGATGCTGTCATAATTGATGCCTGGATGCTGTCTGCACGCCTGCTGTGCTGCTTGGATCTTTTCTGCCTGCTCGTAGTGTTGCTTGCGCTGAGTGGCAAAGGAGAAGGACTTTGCTGACTGCTGTGCCTGCAGGTAGCATATGCTGTCTCCATTCCCTCCTGCTGAGGCAAGTAGATCGATTCCAGCAAGCCTGTGCACATCAGAAGTACATGATTGTATACGGGTTGTGTTGCTTGGCTTCGTTCCACAATCAGACATCTGCATGCAGCTGCCACTGCTGCTGTGCTGCTACTGCCTGGCAGGTGCTTACTCCTTGGAGTCAGATGACCCTGATATCTTCTGAGGGTGCAATTGGGGTAAAGACCATTCACTCTGTGCGCTGCGGCTGACCCCCTCTTCTCCATATAGGTCCCTGCTAGTGATTGAGGTTGATGCCTTGAGTTTCTTCTCAAACAGCTCTTTGAGGAAACCCATGGCTCGCTAGCGTGGCAGTAAGCGATCAGAGCTAAAGGCTAGGGTGATGTTATCAATCGTGACATTTCGTGCATGTATGAGCCGACTGACGTGGTCCGCACACGTACAGTACAGCTGCAGGTCGACCTCTGCTGGGAGATGGGAGCATCAAGCCACATGAAAGTAGGTGAAATACAACAAGCTGATATCAGGTTGCTAATCGAACCAGTATTTGCTATCATGCATGCCGGCGTGGGCTGGTCAACCCTGTGACTGTCATCTTGTCACGTGAACGGGTGAACACGGGCAATGAATGAAGGCAATAAAGTCGAGGTGGTCATGTTCAGCAGCACTGCCGACTATTACAGCTTTCGTGATGCCTAGACTGGCAATGACTGCAAGATGTCCTGTACATGTACAGCACACCTGCAGGGCCCTGCTGCAGTGTGGCCCGACAGTTCTCTATCTTCTTGACTGCAACCGCACAAACGTCATCCCATGCCCTGATGCGCTGTGACAAGACCATTCCCGCAACAGCTCCCAGCAGGACCTTGTTGTGGTTGAGCACTTGAGGGCACCACACACTGGCCCTCACATGTGCCGGGCACGGCAGCTGCAAGAACATTTTCAGAGAGAGGCACACAAGCATACGGGGTTCAGGATGCATGCTTGCATACTCACGGCGTTGCACAAGCTTCATGGCATCGCCTCCAGGCAGGCATTGCTCACAACACCCGTCCTGATCCACTGCACAGGCACCGTGAGCAGCTGCCACCAGCATGCGCATAGTACAAGGTACAGAAATAGCTTAGGTCTGATACAATGCAAGCACAATGTCATATGACACCCTCTGCGTCAAAATTCATGAGATTGGTTCACCTGGCAACACACAAAACAGCAGCTGAGATGTGCATGCACCCTGCACTGCTGCTGCTGCTGAGTCTTGCTCTGCTTCCCTGTGTGCAAGCTGAGCTTGCAGTGCTTCACGACGGCACTCAAAAGACAGGAAGCGCTGGAGAAGCAAGCCTGTACAACTACTCTGATGAACTCTGCAACATTGACCCTAACAACATACTCATGTGATGCCAGAAAGTGCAAAACCACAAATCCCTGTTTATGTCAGCTGGTGCCTCACAACACACTGCAGCTGGCACAGCATGATGCCAGCGGATAGACCCAACACTCTGCGGAACACACTATGCAGCGATGCATGCGTCCCACTGACATGACCACTGTGCAAGCAGTCCACCAGCAGCTGCACAAAAGCACACCCCAGATCCCAGGACACACGACCCAGTAAGGGATCCTGCTCCCACACACGCATACAAAGACTCCATGTAGAGTCTCACTCTGACGAAGACCCATGACACGCACGCAGTTCCTGACAGGCAGTACAAACCAAGGGCCTGTGTGCTCACAGGGCATCATGTGTTCACAGGGCATCATAATGCCCTGATCAGTGACATCGGATTTGGCCAATGCGGTTCCACTGGCGTCTGAGATAACCCAGACTCCCATGATGGCTTGTTCAGGCATTACAAGTGGATCTTCAAAGCCACTGGCAAGGCCTTGCGGCTATGCCTATGCCTGTAGCGGGAACTGGTCACAGACGGGGGTTCCAGATTAGCACTGCTTATTCCCGTCATCGGTGCAGGCGGCGCTGCGACGTGGATCGCGTATAACTACCACTTGTACCATGGCCACAGGCCAAAAGCATTGATTAGAAGGCGCAGCTTGTCCCAGTTCAGCTGGGTCCAGTTGTCCCAGACCAGGCCACCTGCGTCAGGAACAGCAGCAGGGTAGCAAGTTCACTCAGTCGCCGGGTCTGCAGTTGCGTCTGGGAAGCTCTCATGCTACGAAAGCGCGCAGTTCGCCACATCATTGATGCTGTCATTGACATGCAAGCAGCTTGGTCTTCTAGGCCATAGATGCTGCACCGCAGCTGCTGCTGCTTCACAGTAAAGCTGGCAAGTGTCAACAAGGCTGAAGTCACTGACGCTCTGGGACTTGCAAGAGAGGGCACTGGTCATGTTGGCGCCCACCTGTATCACCACTGTTCTCGTTGTAGCACCACCTGTGTACGTTAACAAGTGCAGCATAGACACCGAGACAGCTTGCAGTGTAAATGCTTTTCAAGAGGTAAGTCCACAGGCCGCTTGTGCCATGCTGTGGTTTCATCAAGCAGATGTGGCTGCTGCAAGCTGGCTGCTCGCAGCTTGTGCCGCACCTGGCAGAGGTGCTGCTCAATGAGCAGCAGTGTGCTGGCTTCATTGCTTCTGGCCAGCATGACTATGCCCCCCGGGAACATCAAGGATGCACCCAGGTGCTATAACTGGGCTGCATGTTGCCAGTGCACTGCCTGATCGGTGCCAAGCGCATAGCGCAGCATCTGAGTGATTTGACAGTCTAGACATGCAGCAGATGATGTGTGCGCCAGCAAGACTTACCACAACCAGCCAGCCATAGGCGCTGACGTGTAGGTCCTTGCCTGGCCCCTGCCTTCAACAAAGTCCGCAAAATCCTGCAGGCACATGTGATGACAGGTCAGTACAGCGAGGGCTGGAGTGACAGCTTGAGCTGAGATCAACAATCATGCCTGCTGCTGGTCGATGTCCAGCAGCTGAGAGCCTGCGCTGACACTTATGCTGGGGGCACTGCACCCTGCGGCACGGCTGACTGCAGTGAAAAGTAGGGAGCTTCTGGTGCCGGACAGTGCGCGGCCGCAAACAGGAATGCTGATGACCAGGAAAATGCTTGGAGTGTGGGTTGCTTGCCTGCATCCACTGGTTGTCCCTGGGGTCGTGCAAGAAACTGCCTGTCTCTCCAATAACGATGGGGAACTGCCTGCAGTTGCCCTCCCACTTGCAGTAGCCCTTGTTCTGCAGCCATGCAGGCAGGCAAGCAAGCAGAGCAGGGTTCATGCTGGCTCTGACAGTCTGACATCCAGTGGCACCAAGACATCATTGGCGAAAGCAAAGCAAGGGTCAAGGCAGCAGTTACTGACCTTACAAAGCAACAGCCGATGGTCACTGGCATGTGCCATTGTGCATGGCCCGTGCAGGGCCAGTGTTCAAAGACGTACCTCTAGGTACCCAAAAGCGATAGCACACTGCTGCCACAAGGTGAGCCCGAGAAAGCTGTTCTTGGTGACTGATGGGGCAAGGGGTGACATGGCAGGGACGACCGGTTGAGCACATGGTGATGGGCGGCGGACAAAGGGCATTAGTATGTCAGCATGGTCAAGAGGGTGTCAGCACACGATAGTCACCAACACATGGTATGGATCACTTCTGATCTAGATGCAGCTGTGGCCTTCACCGGCGGGAGGACCGCCGGCAGCGCAACAAGAGATGCCAGGCGAACGGACACCAATGACACCAAAGTAGCTCACCTGAGGGCGGGTACACATGGGGTGACATGATGACCTGCGGTCATGCATGGAATGTGGGTCGCAGCACAAAGCAGGCAGCAACGCAGGAGCAGTCAACAACAAATCAAGCACATAGCAGGTAATACAGGATCACCCATGTGGTGATATTGAGTTTGTCAGGGGGGGATTTGTCACAACACACACTGTTCTGGCAGAACAGCCGCTACGGTAGCGGCTGTTCTGCCAGCTCTAGCATGCTGGACATGCACACTCCAGCGGTTCGCCATATGCGTAGTTACTTACTTACTTACTTACTGCCAGCTCTCCTGCCAGTTCTCCGCAGGAAGCAGGAGACCGTTATGGCACAACAGTAACAACTGATGGACGGGCAAGGCTGTGGATGTTGTGTGCAATGAGCTGGCTTGCGCAGCTCTGTCATCAATGTATTGGACAACCCACCTTGCCGGCATAGGGCTTGTCCAACAACAGGTCGAAGAAATTGTTGGCATCACTCAGCCTGTACTTAGAGATGATGCTGGTGTCTGTGATGAAGCCGTTGCCCTGCAGGAGGGAAAGCATGCAGTACGACAGCGCTTGCATTTTGGCGGCTGGACACCACGCTGTGACGGATGCTGCAACTGTGCACGGATGCAGTCAACACATGGAGTGACAGGGTGTTATGTGTCAAGGGGTCTGCTAGACACCTCATTTGGCACTGTCGGGCGTCAAGCTGGTAGCGCACTGACCTTCATGGAACCATGACATTGCGACCATCAAGCATGCTGTGCACACCCCGTTACTCACCCAGTTGAGGCCAAAAGCATTCTGTCCTGCACCCTCGACTATGTACAGCAAGCCATCAGGGGACAGTGCATGCAGAGCATCCATAGTGGCCAGGTACAGCTCTCGCGCTCCAGGCTTGCTGTTGGAAGGCTCCCACTGGATGCCCATGCTGTCCGGCTCGTTCATGATGTCCTGTGAATAGCAGTTGCTGCGGATGTCAGTGGCAAAATGTTGCGCCAGCCACAGGCACACCTAAATTGTGCCGTCTGCACTGCAACAGTGTGGCTGTGCCAGTGACAGGCCCATGAGCAGCATGCAAGGTATGCAACAGCACTGCACGAGACAATTGTGTGGACACTTGCAAAAATGGCAGCTAGCGACAGAGCGCTTCAAGCAGGGCCACATGGGTCGAGCTGCAGTGCGGTACTAATGACAGCTCACCAGGAAGATGCGGCCCTTGATGTCCTCCTCATAGTTGTGCAGGCCCATGACACGGCTCACCAAGACACGCCACTTGCAGACAAACTCTTTGATGTTGTATGCCTGGGGCTCGGTGTTCATTGGCTGCAGCATCCAGCACAAGACATACATTGCTTTGACTGTTCCAGCCAGAACAGAAGTCACGCTGGAGCCCTCCTTCTGAGCAGCAATGCCTGTGCACCCATCCCACCGATAGCAAGCTCCACAGCAGTGCCAACACATACGCTGCAACAATGGTCAGCCAGCTGCTGAGGAGTTTCAACTTGTAGTTCGTTATGCTGGTTCAGACAAGGGCTGCATCTCCGGAGTCAGTTGCGCTTACTACTAGCATCAGGAAAGCACCGGTGATAAGCCACAAGCCATACCTGGTAGTCTAGGATGACGTACATGCCCTGCGAGATGAAGACTTGAAGCACATACATGAAGCGGTTGTATGTGTCTACCCGTGGCAGGTACCTGCAGGTCATCAGCAGGCAGTCGATGGCAGCAAAGCTGTTGCTGAGTTTGAGGCAAACAACGACCTCCAGCAAAGCCCGCATGTTCCTGGATCGGCAGAATGGGCCTCCGGACTCTTTCTCAGCCTCTCATAAGGAAGGAGTGCCCAATGTCACACTGGCTTGCGTCACCCATAGCCAGCATGACCCCTGCAACTCACGCATTGCATCTGCCATTGATGCGGCCCAGCTTGGCATCATTCGATGGCAACTGCCTGTTTGTCCATTTGCCAGGCTCCATCAAACGGCGTCGCAGGTCTTCCTGAGACATCTCCCAGCATGGCCAAGCCTGCATGCAAATGCAGTGCATGCACAAGGTGAAGAAGACCAGGAGGCTTTCTGCGCATGTGTCCCTGTGCGATACATGTGATGTGGATCCCTGGGCTGTATTTGCTGACGCGTTTCAGCTGATGATTGCACCAACGTCTTTGAGCAAGCACTGCAGAAGGTCTGTAATGGCTGCTTGCATCCAGCTGTTGCACCTGGTGCTGTTGTTGCTGCTGCAAGTAAACTGCATCCCTGCCCCTTGCTCACAAAGGCAGCTGGCGACCTGCCCAGCCACCACTCACATAGGGTGAGGGTGTGTACTGGTCGAGGTCTTTGTAGCGGAATGGCAGCCTGACCGTGTTGAAGCCTAGCAACCTGCAGGCAGGACACAGCACAGCTGCTGTCCAGAAGCATCTTGAGCATACGTACAATGGACGCAAGTTTGAGCACATAAACAGAGTGGGTGTTGCTTGCTGTATAGAGCCGTGCTGTGCTGCATGGGGTTGCGTCTTACTTGAGCTGATAGACGATGGTACTGAAGTCTCCAGAGGCATCAGAGCCACCAACCCCCAGACCATCGACCGAGGTCCTGCCAACGTTGAACCCAAACCAGTTGATGCCACGGATCCGCACTTTCTGGCGTGTGCCCTGCCTCTCTATGCTGTTGCCCTCAATGTACAATGGAGCAGGTGGCACGCCTCGTGGTGGAGGAGCTGCAAACACAGACAGCAAGGGTGTGTCATTGTGAAGAGATCCAACCAGCCCTGGGTTGTGCCTCAGGCAGGCTACAACTGTCCAGCCATGTGAGGGCACAACGTTCAATATCATGTTCAGCTGACTAGCAGAGCTGTCCTATAACTACCCCAGTGCGAGGGTCTGCTGCACATGTCCTGTGACACGTGGTGATGTGTGTATGCTTGCAGCTACAACATCAAGTTCCCTGAAACATGAAACACCTGCTGTGAGGCCTGCATCATGCCAGCCGGCAGGCAGGAAAGAAATCAGCCAACAGCCGCCCTACCTGCAGATTGTCCATTCAATGGCTCACAGCGTGACCACTTTTCGTTCTGTTGTACGCATCTGTCTTCAGGCTGTGCACAGCAGACCTTGTCAGCTGCTGAGCATCTCTGCCACGTGGCTGCAAAACCCCAGCACACTGCACGCAAGCAACACAGAGATACGTCAACTGCAGGCTGTATTGCTCCCAATCATCCAGTTGCTGGTTGTAAGCGATGGCAGCCTTGTAGGCAGCTGTGCTGAGCTCACCATTGCTGTCGGAGGAGACTCCTGCTGGCTCGCAACGCCACCAACTGGCATCCTTCCTAGTACAGACGTCTCCATGCTTGCAGCACGTTTGCCTCCATGGAGTATCGCAGTTACTCCCACAGGATCCGCCACCGCAGGCGCCCCAGGTGTCAATGGTCTTGGAGCAGACTGCAGCAGAAGTCCAGAGGTGTGCGGGGTAAGCTGCTGTCCAGCACAGGGCAGCAGTGCCAGTAGTCACCGGCATGGTTTGAAATTCAGAGAACCTTACCTTCCACACGCGGTTCACAACGCCACCAAGTTTGGTCCTGCCGTATGCAACTATCAGACTCCTGGCAGTTGTGTCCAGGCCACTGCTGGTCACAACGACTTGTGCCACATGGGCAGAACTGGGAGCCTGCAGCAACAGTGGCACATGTTATTGGGTGCCATCATGGCTATGTACATGTTGAGCTGAGACAACAGGGGTTTACCACCGCAGCTTGCCCAGGAAGCTATGGTCTCTTTGTCAGATGCTGTGCCCTGCAGGAGCAGCAGAAGCAAGCCCATGCTGCCAAGCAGGCGAAGGCACGCCATGTCCTTGCTTCATGTATTGCTGCAATTGCAGCCTCAGCAGCTGTTCTGAACTGCACGTATAGCCGAAACCGTCTACGCCGTTGCTCGTGATCGTAGCTTTCAAGAAGCCTGCAGGTTGAGATGCTGACAGAAGGCTTCAGAACGTACGAGAATGAAGGCAACAAATACGAAAAATATTCTTTATGGTATTCTTGAACGGCTGACATGCTTTTGCCTCTTTGGTGTACCCCAGCTGTCAGACAGATCAAACCCTGAAGGAAAGGTCAGACAGCTGACAGGCTCATGTCAAGCCCAACCTGCAAACAATCAAGCCTTAGCATGATGCTGATCAGCTTTTGCATCTTACAGGTAGACGAAATGTGCGGTTTACCGGCATGCACGTGTCTCTGGCTGTACAGTACCCCATCATATGATGGGGTACGTATACAAGCCTAATGGCCAACCCATGGAAATGGAACAACGAAGGTGGAGCGTTGACCCTGGCCAGGAGCTGCAGGCCTGGCAATTTAGGCCTCAATGAAATACAGTGTTGTTGTTTGCGCACATAGATAAGCAGTGACCAAGCAGGTGTTGCTTGCAAGGCCACCACAGTGTGCCAGCCTGGCAGCTTAGTGGGGGCAGCTGTAGAGCTTCGAGCATGGTTGGCATGGTTGCGGCGCAAGTCAGTGACTGGCTCCAGATAGTGACCAGGCATCATGTTTTCAATCTCAAACTGGGTGCATTGTTATGTGAGCGACGGACATGGCTTGGCAATATGCCGTTTTTATATCACGACAGATCCCTGCATGGTCACGATGTGGCACACAGTTTCCAAACAGCTGTAGCCAGTGGCATCACTGCAACCACTGCAATCATCATGAGGGACTTTATGAAGGGGCTGAGAAGACTTCTAGAATCCGTGCAAGAATCTATGCAGGATTGCAGAGTGTGTCAGAAGGGCCGCTGGGAGGTATTACAGGCCACACACACGGCAAAATGCTGCTGCACTCCGGCTGAGCCAACTTGGCAGGCTGCCAAAGCTGCCAATCCAGGCAAGACCCACATGGCCATGTGACGCCACTCAGAACATGACAAGGGCCAAAGGTGACGGCCAGAGGAGGATGCCATGCTTTGAGAAGCCAACAGCCTGCATCAGAAACCAGTCCAGCTGGCATCACTCGCGTGCACATTGCTCTCATGTCTGGAATGGCTGCTGTTTGGCAGCGCACTGTCACAGTCATAAGATAATAGGGGTCCTGAAGGTGAGTTTTGCAACATGATCCTGACATCTGCATAGCAGGGGCATGCAACAAAATGCAGGAAACAGCGTAGTACTACTTTGCAAGTCACTGCCAGCTGATGGTGACACCACCAGCGTACCTTGCCTCCAAACAACACGCGTACACAGCGAAAGAGCTGGGAAGACAACACAGAACAATCATTAACCAAGATTGTAACAAACAGTGGGAGCATATGCATGTGATGCGCAGATGCTGTGCCTGGAAGAGCAGGATGGTGTCAGCCAGTGCTTGACCTAAACAAGCTTTGCCACTGCTGACCGTCAGCCCAGAGTGCATGAGGCAAAGCCGAGGATGGTTCTTGGCAGCCTAGATCGTTGAGTGCCATGCAGCATGAGAAACAAGTAAAGACAGGAACATCAAGCTGGGTGAGGCCGTTCATAGTGCTGATAAACCCATGCAGGGCCAAGCTCATGGTTGACAGGATTCCTTCTAGTGCCGGCTGTAGACATCCAGCTAGCTGGCGCCCAAGGACTGCAGTCTGCCGGTCCTGGTCTCCAGGACCAGGCACCTCAGGCTGAGGCCTGTAGCAAAGGCTACCACTTGTACCAGGGCCAGAGGCCAAATCCATCAACCATCAGCTTGATTTTGTTCCAATCAAACTTGGACCAGCCATCGTACACGAGACCACCTGCAGCATAGCATAGACATGCCACACAGTGACAAGAAAGACGCACTCAGTGATTTGATTGGCACTAGCATCTACTATCTGTCAACTGCAGGCTACACCAGAGTGAATGTATTCAGTCGCCATCTGTGAGGGCGATGCTCATCATACTGTACCGCCAAGTGCTTCAAGCGTTTCAAGGCAGCATGCCGAATTGCTGCAGTGGTATCAGAAGTCAAGGCTCTGGAGCACCAGCTGATTGCCTTGCACACGCCATGCTTGCAAGCTGGGCATGGCTTCAAAGACATGGTCAGACAACACTGCTCCTACACACGCGTGGCAGCCACCAACCTGTGTCGCCACCATTCTCATTGTAACACCACCTGCAGTCCAAGGGCAACCGCGGGGCCAGCACACAGCAGAGGCTGGGTGGTTGTCTTGGACACTGTTGCTCAATATGAGCCTAGGATAGGCCACAACACTGATGTTGGGCCGCCCCTGGGATGGTTCACTGTGCGGCACGCTATACGACAAGGATATTTTTTTGCTGTGAAAGCATTCAAGGCAAGGCTGAGCTGCTTGCAGTTGTGGCAGATAGTGTCCGAAACTCACCATATCCATCCAGCCATTGGTGCAGACGTGTATGAACGGGCACCGTCCCGGCCTTCAACAAAAGCAGCAAAGTCCTGCAGCAATGACAAGCAGGGCAACCTCATGATGCTGCAGGTATGAGGCTTCTGGTGACCCAATGGATCAACACCAGACACAATGGTGTGACATGGTCCTGTCTATGTGTCCGACACTTCACAGCTGCGGCAGCGGCCTACACAGCTCAAAATGCAGCCTGCCTGCAAACGTTGTGTGAACAGCAACTGCCACTACTGGCGCCCAATGAAGCATACCTGCATCCATTGCTTGTCGTGGTAATCGTGCAGGAAACTGCCTGTTTCGCCAATGACCACAGGGAACTTTCTGCACTTGCCATCCCATTTGCAGTAGCCCTTGTTCTGCAGGCAAGTTGTGCAATGCCATTGGTCAGCGGCTGACCGTCAGCCTTCAAGGCCGGCCAGCCAGACATGTGTTGGGATAACCAGATGCCCTACAGCCCCAGCAAATCACCAGTAGTGACTATATATGTCGAGCAAGGGTGTTCGCATGGTACAAGCAATGATACCCAGACTGATGCACATATCCTTGCATCATCTGCCATTGTGGCATCACCGGCCCTGTCCTACCTCAAGGTAACCAAAGGCGATGGCACATTGCTGCCACAAGGTGTCGCCAAGGAAGACCGTACGCGTGATGCTGCGACATTGAACAAACGACATGACACTATTGCTGAGTGTGCCGAACCACTGCAGTCATGCGCTGCTGCAGCAAACGACTGCAGTGTTTTCCACGTTGTTGCGCACACTGGACCACCACATGCTGTCATTGTTCACAGCTGCTGCAGCCTACAGTGTATCAGATGGCACCAACTGCATCTTTGGGTGTGCGATAATCATCAAACACCTCTGGCAAGCAGAAAGTGCTGGCATCCAGCCAATGGTCACCTCACCTTGGTGGATACACATGGGGCGACACAACCACCTTGCCAACGTAAGGCTTGTCCCATAGCAGGTTGAAGAAGTTGTTGGCATCGCTCAGCCTGTACTTGGAGATGATGTTGGTGTCGGTGATGAAGCCATTGCCCTGCAGGAAGCAGTGGCAGTGCCCAAGCACACCTATCAGTCAGCAGCTGCTGCGCATTGGCATTGCGGCCTGCATCGTATCAAGGATGTCGCGGCTGCATGGTGTCAACTGTGATGGCAGTGCCACTAGTGGTAGTACTGTGACACGCCTACACCTTACACGTCGAATGGTGCACCCTGAGCATGTTGAGTGACAGCCCGGCCGATGGCATCTGAGACATGATGGCTGTGCAAATGAATGCATTTCAAAGATGCAGGCCCGTCATTCTGGCAGCCCGCTCACCCAGTTGAGGCCAAAGGAGTTCTGTCCTGCACCCTCTACCACGTACAACCAGCCCTCTGAGGACAGGCCATGCAGAGCATCCATGGCCCCCAAGTACAGCTCACGTGCTCCAGGCTTGCCGTTTGCAGGTTCCCAGCCAATGCCCATTGAGTCTGGTTCATTCAGAAGGTCAACAAAAACACGATCTTTGATGTCCTCGGCAAAGTTGGAAATAGCCAGCACACGGCTCATGAGAACCCTCCACTTGCAGATGTACTCCTTGATGTTGAACACTTGCGGTTCAGTGCTCATGGGCTGCAGTTGAAAACAGGGCAGTACAGGCCAAGCAAGTGACGTCAGTTGGCTCAGCGTCGGCCAGCAGTTGCCACACAGAGCTGCCCATGAAAACAGCCCAGCAACTGCGAATCCTGGTGCAAAAGCCTGCGGATTGGTATGCATGCTGGATTCAGCAGCTTTGCCTGATCAGACCCATGCTGTTGAATCAAAAGCTCTGCCAGGGCTGGGCCAGCACAGGGTTGAGATGCACCAGAACCATGATAACAGCACAACCTGCAGAATTTCTGTGTCAACACTCGCTGCTGCATCAAAAAACGCACCTGGTAGTCCAGCATCACGTACATTCCATGCGCTACAAACACCTGAATGTGGTACATGAGGCGGTTGTACGTGTCCACAGACGGAAGATACCTGCATGCATGCAAGCAAGAAAAGAAGGACCATAACTGCAGCCTCATGTCATCGGTACCTCAGGTGTGCAGTTTGCGCTTTTGACAAGAGAAGTCACTCTGAAAGCAAGCTTCTCTGTTATGTTGCCATGCACTGCCGTTTGCCGGGTGCAGGCTGCTAGCATGGCAACCACCTACAGAGCTTGCAAAAGCCACCACCCACCCGTTGCACACTCCCTTGTCTCTGCCGATCTTGGCATCATTGCTTGGCAGCTGCTTGTCAGTCCAAGTGCCAGGCTCCATCAAACGGCGACGGAGATCTTCTTGAGACATGTCCCAGCATTTGTGAGTCTGCCAGCAGCCATGTCAAAAGCAGGCACACACTACTCAGCACATGCAGCACAGCAATATACTCTGGGTTACTATAGAGTTCCTGACAAGACTGAACCAGCTGCAATGACAATGACTGTGACTGACTGAGTCATCCGTGCTGGCAGCAGTGCATGCTATGATGGCAGTGCATAGCGGCAGAACGACTGTCCAAACAGGCATCTGCTTTGCTGCTCAGCATGTGTGACACATGCTGCCAGCAGCAGCGGTGCATGCCCAGTGTGTGGCCCAGTACCCTGCAAATCTGCTGCCATGCAGGCCCCGTTGCTTGCCGGCAGATGGCCCACTCGATACTCACGAAGTCTTTCGGCCAGTACTGATCAAGGTCTCTGTACCTGAAGGGCAGCCTGACCAGATTGTATCCTAGCAACCTGCAGGATGCCATCACAAGTGTCACAAGTTGCGACCACATGCATGGCATGCAGTCACACTGTACATGCCGCACGTTTGGCACAATATTACAAACATGTCATTGACCGCCACATGCTGCAACATGATGCATGGTCCATTATTTGGGGAGTGTGTGTTACACGTGAGCACGTTCGCCACAGCAAGAGTGGC
>QAXK01004432.1:0-12687 GCA_004335735.1 Chlorella sp. KRBP | reverse complement strand
ACCCTAACCCTAACCCACGCCACCCAAAACCTAGCCGCAACCCTAGGCTCACGCGTGCTGATGTGTTGCTGGGGCAGCTCGTTCGCCTGGCGCCAGCAGCAGCAGAACGCTGCCGTGACGCGTGCACGCCACCCTAACCCTAGCCGCAACCCTAGGCTCACCCGTGCTGATGTGGTGCTGCGGCAGCTCGTTTGCCTGGCGCCAGCAACACCAGCATGCTGCCGTGGCGCGTGCACGCCACCCAAAACCTAGCCGCAACCCTAGGCTCACGCGTGCTGATGTGGAGCTGCGGCAGCTTATCGGCCAGCGCAAGCAGCAGCAGGCACGTGGCCTGGAAGCGTGCTCGCCGCATTTACCCTCCCCCGTGCTTGATCAGGAGCCTGAGCCCTACCAGCTGTTTGTGGACGACGACGGCTACCGGGCTTCATTCCTCATCACATGGCCCAGTTGTTCAGGGGTATGCCGCAGTGCAGCACGGCGTGCCCTTCACGCCTGTGGCGCCCTCGGAGGGCAGGCACGTGTTGGCTGATGGGGCGGTGGCACGGCAGGCCTAACCTACCCTTTACCCTAACCTTAACCCAGGCTTGTCATTGGAGTGGACACTCCTGCGCTGCCGGAGGGCCGCAGGTAGACGTCAGGCCACCCGCTCACCAGCGGCCAGCGGCCACGTACCACAAGAGAGGACAAGCATTAGCATTATAGTGCTGCCCTGCCGAGCGGAGTCGCTTCACCGGCTGACGCAGCACCATCGCGGCAAGGCGATGAGGCCGCAGGGATGGCGCAGCTCGCAGCCTCGCAGCCAGTGTGCTTCGCAGCGGGTGCCGGTGTCGAGGTTTCGTTGCAACACAGCAGCACTGGCCTTGACGCGTGCACTTACCCTAGCCGCAACCCTAGGCTCACTGTGTGGAGCTGCGGCAGCTCATCCGCTGGCGCCGGCCTGGGCTCAGCCCTTTGCCACGCCTTGTGTTGTTCAAGCCGGTCAGGAGCACCGAGCTTACGGACCTGCGCGCGCTGCACATGTTCTACCAAACTTGTCTTGCAATTTTCAACAGGACCAGAACTGCCTAAACGTCAGTGCTACTGCGCCAATGCGCTAATGGACGGGCAGCAGCTCTGGCCCTAGCAAGCGTGAAATGTACAGTCTATGAGCACCTCTGCAGCAGGAGCCAAGTAAGGTTCGTGCGACAGCGCACGAATCAAGAGCGCGAGCGTTACGGGAGAATCAAGGGCACAGTCAGTTGACGAGGAGTGGTAAGTGTAGTTCTGGAGCTCAATGTTCTCTGGTGCGTGCGGGAAGGGGGACATGCATCTGATATGCCCTTGGCCCTGCGGCGGGCATGTGCACATGCGACTAGCACCTAGCCAGAATCGGAATGCTCGGTGGCCCAGTGTTCAAGCCTGGCAGCTGAGGTGCACAGGTGCGAGGTCCACAGCCCGCTGGAGCTCTGCCATCACTACCCCCTTCACTCTCCGCTCTCCTCCTCCTTCGCCCCGGTGCTCCCTTGGGGCTGCAGCTGCTCCTGGTGTGTTTGCAGCACCACCAGCAGCGCGCCCGCACTAGCCATGGTGGACTGGGTGGCCCTGACGGCCACCACCACTCCGCTGCACGAGGCCACCACAGGTGACTCCATCTTCATGGCTTCAAGCACCAGCAATGTCTCGCCGGCTGCCACGCTCTGGCCCACCTGCGCATTGGGACACAACCAGGGGTGCACGTGAAGAAGCGGGTGGTGCAATCAGTGATGCTGGTCACGAGTGCACCACAAGTGCGACTCTGGTCGTGGGCTCACCTTGGCGGTCACGCTCCAGACGTTGGCCGTGAAGGGCGCACTGATGCGCACAAAGCCAGGCGCCTCCCACTTGGCGTCCTCCTCCTTCCTGCCCGGCAGTGCGGCCCCCGCCTGCTGGCCCCCCAACCGGGCAGCCTCCAGGCGGGCCAGGGACTGAGCCTCGGCCACCAGCATCTTGTCCATGGCCGCTCGCTGGCGTGCCTGGACGCAAGGTAGTGGCGTGCAAGGGAGGGGCGCAAGCGCTTGAGTGCCAGGGAGTGGCAACAGTCGTGCAGCATGTTGTGCCAGGTACCAGGTCGTATGGCCACCTGAGCAGCACAAACCAAGGCGGAAGCCTGCCCTGACATACAAGCGGCACACACACGCACCTTGATGAGCGCCACCTCTGGCTCAATGGACTTGCAGTAGGCCGTATGGTCGGCCACGCTGAACTGCCCCTCGTCAATATCCAGCGGGTACCTGCACGTGCGACACAGCGCGCCACCACCCACGGCACATCAACCCAGTTAAGCACACGTTACGACGCAAGCTGCGATGAGCTAGTCGCTTATGTGCAGAGCATGCGCTCACCTGCCAGCAGCAAACAGCTCCCTGCACTGCGTCAGCTCGGCCTCGCTGACCAGGAAGAACTTGACCTGCGCAAGGGCATGGGCTCGGGCTAGGGTTAGGCAGGACCATCTGTGCAGGACCACTCTGGGCGGCACTGGATATGACGCACAGCGAGTGCTGCGTCACTGCGAGCCACACCGCAGAGCGCGCAGAGTGCGGCCGACTGAATTCCCGTTTTGTAAGCTCCAAACACACAGCGCACACCTGGTCAAAGTTGCGCAGCAGCCATGGCTTGTCGGGCGTGAAGGGGCCGGCGCGTGCAAAGGTGTTCCAGATAGGCAGCGTGCGCCCCACCAGCTGGTAGCCTCCCGGTGACTCCATGGGGTACACACAAAGGTAGGAGCCTCCAATGCCCACAGTGCCCTCCGCCGTGAAGGTGCGAGCAGGGTTGTACCTGGTGCGTGCAGACGGTGCAGCGCTCCCACGACAGAGGGTCGCTGAGGAGTGCCATGGACACGCGTAAGGCAGCAACATCGTGACTTGGCGGACGATGCAGCAGGCAGCGTCACCCTGCAGCGTGCGTGCCACCCACGCACTTGGTGGTGACGAGGCGGTGGCGAGGGTCCAGGGGCACGGCGCATGGGGCGCCCAGGTACACGTCTCCAAGCCCTAGCACCATGTAGGTGGCGTCAAAGATGATGCGCTGCACCTCGGCGCTCCGGCCCTCCAGTCCGTTGTTGGCGGCAATGTAGTCCACGTTGGAGGGCAGGTAGGGCGCCTCGGGGCGCACGCTGCAGCGCAGGAGGGCATGATACTCCGTCCTTGCTTATGAGCCTGGCCCCTCATGGCTCACAACCGTGCGGCTGAGCGCAAGCGCATGCCTCCATCGCCCCATCACCTCACCTCTTGATGTATTTGTCGATGGCCTCGCGCGTGGCACTCTCATCAAAGGCCATGGGCAGGCGCAGCGTGCGGCTGGGCAGCGTGACGCTGAGCGGGTCGGGCAGTGCGGCGTCCAGTGCGGCCAGGTCGGCCAGCAGGTGGGTGGGGCTCAGGGTGCGCATGTCATACTCCACCATGAGGGAACGCACTCCAGGGGACGCCTCGATGACACCGGGAATCTGCACGCAGCACACGCAGCACGCATGCAGGCACCCCTGATAAGCAGCACGTGCACTGGCATGAGCCCGTCACCCTGTTCAAGCCCCGTAGTGCTGCATACTACCTCCCGTCCACGTAGCAGGCCCCACCCCACCGCCGTCCATCCCCACCCACCTGTGCCCTCTCCAGCGCCTCCTGTAGGAGGTGCACACGCACGCGGAGGCACAAGTCCAGCTCCTGAGGGCCAAACTCCACCTGGATATACCGGTCACCAGCCAGGCGGTACTGGGCACCCGGGTGGGAGCACGAGGGCGTCACCCACGCCAGCAGCGGACGCGTCTCAGGCAGGGAGGGCGCCACGCGCTGGGCCAGGGCCAGGGCCTGCTGCCTGGCCGCCTCCACCTGCTGGATCAACACCTCCTCCTCCTTGGTGCCAGTGGTGGTGCAGTTGGCCAGTGCCACCCGGCGCACCACCTCCACGTGCGCGTCCAGGGCCAGCAGCGCGGCGTGTGCCTCGTGGAGCGTCATGCGTCGGAACCTGATCTGGTCCCCAGGACGCACCTGGCCCACCTTCCACACCTGCAGTGATGCACATGGCACGCGAAGGACCCACATGCTAGGGTTACCATGACGCCAGCGCGACCCTAATACCCTGGTGCCAGGATGCTCAAGCCACGCAAACAGCTGGCGCACCTCAGTGCTGACAATGGTGGTGGGGCACACAAAGCCGCCCAGCGAAGGGCCGTCCACCGTCAGCACGACGGGGTGGTCACCGGTGAAGTTGACAGCACCTGTGCGGGTGGTGGTGGTGGTGGTGGTTGCGGGATGGTCAAGAAAGGATCAGACGCCTGCGCCTCTATCTGATCAGCAATTCGCACGCATCGCTACTCAAGACACCAGCACCGCCAGCACCACGCATCGCAAGCGCCACGCGCTCACCCAGGGCGTAGACGTGGTCGTGCACGTTGGACGGGTGCGTGCCTCCCTCCCCTCCGTCAGGCCGCACCCACTCGGGCTTGGGCCCCACCAGCCTGACCCCCAGCCTGTTGCTGTTGTAGTGCACAGTGTAAGGCTGCTGGTAAAAGGTGTCCATAAAGCGGCTGGTGATGAAGTCAGGGTCAGCGTGGGGCCCAGGCAGGGAGCCCACCTCCCACTGAGCACCGCCGTCAGCGCTGAACCCTGAGGGCCCAGGAGGCTGCATGGCGGCGGGCAGCGCCAGGGGCACGTGGGCCGTGTTGGCGGCGTCAGGCTCGCCCAGGGGCAGGGAGTCACCACTGCGCAGGTACCGGCCCTGAGCAGCAGCAAACAGCAGCAAGGCGGCGACGACAGTTGAGAGCAGGCTGGTGAGCGCACATGGCGATGGGGACGGCGGCGCGCGGTGCAGTGGTGGTTTTCCTTGCTCACCTGGTAGCCACCTAACTTGCCCGATGGGAAGGTGGCGCGTGAGCCCAGGTACACGGGCACGTCAAGGCCTCCCTGCATCACCCACAGCATCATGGCACCATCATCATGCGTGCTTGGATAGTGCGGCTTCCAGTCCCATAGAACAACCAATTGCGACCAAGCTGCAAGCTACCGCACGCGTGACCCTAGCCCTAACCCTAACCCTCACCTTGACTGCCAGGTAGCCCCTCACGCCTGTGGCCGGCTCCACGGCCCCAATGGCCAGCACCTGGCCCGCCTCCACCACCAGGGACCGCCACCACCCCGCCACTGGCTTGCCGTCAACAGTGGTCCTGAAGCGCGCCCCCGCCAGCGCCACCAGCGTGCGCGTGTGGAAGCGCAAAGCAGGACCCTGCAGGCTGAACTCTAGCCCCGCTGCATCCTCAGGGTTGCCCACCTGCACAGGCACCAACCACTCGAGAGCAGGCACCACCACTCGTGAGCGGCTGAAGGCATGCAACAACAACAACAACAGCCACAACCACTCGTGAGCGCACGACGCGGTGCACGGGACGGCATGAACCACCTCAAGCTGGACGGATGTGGTGCTGCTCAACATGGACACGCGACGACTCACCAAGGCGTTGGCCAGCCGGTGCGCCGTGCTGTCCATGGGCCCCGACGGGGGCACGCCCACAGCCCACCTGCCCACACGGCCGGGCCAGTCCTGCACGCTGCAGACGTCAATTGACCGACATGTTGAGCAACGCTCAGGTCATCGCCAGCAGCTGACGAGGTAAGTGGAGCAGGCTCAGGGAGGCCGCAAGCTTGCGGCCGCACCGTCACATCAGCTACACGCCAGCCTGTGGGCCCCATCCCATTCACCTGGTCTGCAGCCCTGGCGCCAGCACCTCGACGCATCGCGGCGTGAAGTCCAATGCCTCGAGGAAGCGCGTGGTGGTGCGCCCCGCCAGGAAGCCTTGGTCGCGCACCAGTGCCCTGAGGAACTCCAGGTTGGTGGGGGCACCCTGAAGGCACGTTTGGTCCAGCAAGAGCGCCAGCCCTGCCGCCGCCTCGTGGCGCGTTGGCGCCCACACCATGACCTTGGCCAGCAGGGAGTCGTAGTGTGTGGATACGCATGTGCCCCGCTCCACCCACGTGTCCACACGCGCCACGTACACGCCTGAGGCTGAGGCTGAGGAGGAGGAGGGAGGCAGGTGTGCGCCGGGCGTGTTGGGCGGAACGGGGAAGGAGACGTGGCCGAGCTGGCCGGGACAGGGCTGGAAGTCCTTGCTGGGGTCCTCGCTGTTGATACGCACCTGCAGGGCAGGTGGATGGCATGCCCATGGGCACATGGTGGTGCACTTGACGACATCAGGTGCACGTAACAAGGCAAGGCACGGAACGCTGGCGCCAGCAGGGCAGAGCGGCGCGCTCGCACCTCGATGGCATGCCCCGTGCACTGCATGGCTGCCAGCTCCCGCATCAGCTGTGCTGTGCCCCCCTGGGGCATCAGGGACGGCACCTGCAGCCTGAGCTGAGCCTCCACCAGGTCCATGTGCCCGTGCACCATCTCAGTGATACCGTGCTCCACCTGCATGATTAGTGCAGCAGCAAGACGCGTGCCTTGCAATTAGCCCAAGGCACAACCACATCGCGCCACCTCTGACCCACCCCAGGTACAGAGCACCCGTCCCTCGCACCCCGCACCTGCAGGCGCGCGTTGACCTCGAGGAAGTAGTGCTGTCGCGTGCGCCCGTCCACCAGGAACTCCACCGTGCCCGCGCTGCGGTACCTGGCCGCCTGGCCCAGCGCCACGGCAGCGCCCAGCAGGCGGCCCCTCAGTTCCTGGTCCTGGCCCACAAGGGGGGAGGGCGTCTCCTCCAGGATCTTTTGGTGCCGCCGCTGGATGGAGCACTCACGCTCACCCAGCGCCACGCACCCGCCCTCACCGTCACCAAAGATCTGCACCTCGACATGGTGCGCCTCCGTCAAGCACTTTTCAACAAACACCTGCACATGCAGAAAATGCACGTGGAGGAGGAGGAAGGCTTTACACCGCGGCGCACGCTCACCAGTCAGTGCCCATGCATCATCACATCCCAATTCCAGCACACCCACTCACGCCTTCATTGCCGAAAAATGCCTTGCCCTGGTGGCGGGACGAGTCAAACTGCCGCATCACGTCCTCGTCATTGTGGCACGTGTAGATGCCCATGCCGCCCCCGCCGCCTGTGGCCTTGAGCAGCACAGGGTAGCCCACCTGCTGGGCAGCTGCCAGCGCCTCAGTGGAGGTGCGCACCAGCCCACTGCCTGGCAGCACGTGGACCTGCATGCACATAGGCACCAGTCACCCTTATCAGCCACCCTTGCCGCAATGGCATCATCAGCGTGCATGCCAGCACCCAAGCCTGACTCACCCCTGCTTGTGAGGCCAGGCTGCGCGCCACGTGCTTGTGCGCAAAGTCGTGCATGTGGGCAGCCCTAGGGCCCAGCCACGTGATGCCGGCGCTCTCCACGGCGTTGCAGAACTCGTCATTCTCCGACAGGAAGCCATACCCCGGGTGGACGGCGGAGACGCCCTCGTCCATCGCAATCTGGAGCAGCAGCGTCTGGTTGGTGTAGTCACGCGTGTTGTCGCCCAGACACACGTGTCTTGTCGCCTCCCTGCAGAGCAAGGGCAGCAGCAGCAGCAGCGGCGGCAGCAATGCGGCGGCGGCAGCAGTTAGTGAGCCCTCACGCTGCAGGCTGTGCCATGCCTCACGCTGCTGAGGGTCTCCTTGACGCGTATCCACACAGCTGCAGCGCACCTGACGTGCGGCGCCAGCGAGTCAGGCGTGGTGAAGATGGCCAGGGTGTCCACACCTAGGCGCGTGCACGTGCGGATCACGCGCCGAGCGATTTCGCCGCGGTTGGCCACCATCACCAGTGGCCTGGGTGGGGCCAGCTGCAGAGGGGCCTGCACCGCTGCCAGTGCTTGCTGCGCCACTTCCTCCGCGGAAGGCGCTGTGGGCTGCAGGGGCAAGGCGCCGTGCACGCTGCTTTCGCTGCTCCCCGTATCCTCCGCGGACAGCGATGATGCTGAGCTCAGGCTCTGCTGCTTGCCGCCCTTGAGCACCAGGTCACCAGCAGCGGTTGCCTCCTCTGGCACCGTCATGGCTGCGGAGCAAATGATGAATTCAAGCATCACCGGCAGCGTGCGCCCGCCTGGCCTGTAAGGTACGCCCATGGCCAGCTCCTTGTTCATGCTGGCAAGCTGGCCCGCATCCTGCTGTCCTGCTGCTGCGGCTGGCTGCATCTGTCGCTGCCAGTCCGCTGTCCACAGCGTCCATCAGCACGCCACCGGCATCAGCATGCCACCTTTGCCGCCGGAGCCGCAAGGGAAGGCGATTGCACACACTAGATGGACAGGCAGCAAGGACTGCGCACCTGGGGCCATACTGCTGTGGCTTTTCGTCGTTCTGGGCTCCGTGTATGTGCGTCCTGGATGGCCGGTCGTGATGCGTGGGGCCCGCGTGTGGAGCCTGTATGGAGTCCGCGGGCGTGCGCAGTGCTCCCCCTACGCCTACCTCTAACTGGCCGCCACTGCGACTCTGAAGCCTCTCGCTCCTGGAGGTACTGGAGTCATGAGGGTGCACGTACACGTTCGCCATGAGCGCCACACCGCGAGCGAGCCGCCGCATTGGCTTCGCAGCTCATCGCCTGCACACGCACGCAGCGCGCATTGCCGATCCGCTTGCTTCCCCGGACACGCGCCCGCCTCCGATCATCCGCGAGTCGGCTTGAGCCCAAACAGCAGCAGGACGGCCGCGGCAATGGCGCCTTTGGACCTGGGCCTCAGCGCGCTGCAGAACGCCTACCGCGCGGGCAGCCTGACGCCGCAGCAGGTGGTCGAGCTGCTCTTCCCCGCGCTGCAGTCCGCGACCTACCCCGCCAGCCCCATCTTCACGCACTTGGCCACCAAGGAGCAGCTGCTGGCTGCGGCGGCCGCTCTGGAGGCGGTGCCTGCGGAGAGCAGGGGCCCGCTGTGGGGCGTGCCATGCGCCGTAAAGGACAACGTCGACGTGCAAGACATGCCCACCACCGCCGCCTGCCCGGCCTTCAGCTACACGCCCGCCGCCAGCGCCGTGGGCGTCAAGGCGCTCGAGGACGCTGGTGAGCGAACTAGAGAGCAGGTGGTGTGGAGAGCATTTGGCCGTTGCGGTGCAGGCGGGCGAGCAACAGTCCGTGTGCACACTCCTGCTCCTCCTGGTGGCTGCAGGCGTGCTCATCGTGGGCAAGACCAACATGGACCAGTTTGCGGCGGGACTGGTGAGCCATATGTGGGCGAGATGGGGGTCCATGTGAGCGCGGGGACTCGCTCTTTCGCTTGCTCGTCCTCGAGTCTGCCGAGCCCATGTTGCCACTGCACGCTCTGCAGGTGGGCACCAGGTCCCCATACGGCGCCCCCAGCACCCCGTTTGACCCTCGCTTCATCAGTGGGGGCTCCTCGTCGGGCTCGGCGGTGGCGGTGGCGCAGGGCATGGTCAGCTTTGCGCTGGGCACCGACACGGCAGGATCCGGTGGGTGATGGTGCAGTGCACACCCTGCTGTAGTGTATGCGGGGATGTACACTAGCACAGCTGACGTGCTCACTCATTCATTCCACCCTCTCCAACCCTCCTCCGCAGGCCGCGTGCCGGCCGGCCTGTGCGGATGCGTCGGGCTCAAGGGGACCGTGGGCTCCATCTCCACCGTTGGTGCGTGATTGGGTGTGCGCCTGCGTGGCACTGCAGCAATGAACATGCCTGCGCACGGCCCCACCCTCGACCTTTTGCTTGATGCCGTGCGCACGCGCGCAGGTGTGGTGCCAGCGTCGGCGTCGCTCGACTGCTTGACGGTCTTTGCGCGCTCAGTGGAGGAGGGGGCCGTGGTGATGCGTACCATGCAGGCGGCGTCGGCGGGCGCCCAGGACGTGTGGAGGCGCACCCCGCCCACGCACATCCCCTCTCCGCCCGCCGTGGGCTTCCGCTTTGCCGTGCCCTCTTACCTCACGGCGGCGGACTGGGGCGGCCCAGGTGGGCCCCTGGCGGCTGCTCAGGCCATGGAACTGTTTGGCGCGGCGGCCAAGCGGCTGCAGGCCCTGGGTGGCGTGCAGGTGGAGGTGGACTTTACGCCCTTTGCGGCGGTGGCAGCCATGCTGTACGGCACTGCCTTTGTGGGCGAGCGGTACAGCGGCATCCGCGCCTTTTTGGAGAAGCCAGAGGCGGGCCCCAAGGGGGCCGCGGGTGGGGACGTGGCGCGTGACGAGCGACTGCTGCCCGTCACGCGCGCCATCATTGGGGGTGCCTCCAGGTTCAGTGCGGCGGACGCGTATGACGCCAACGCGCAGCTGGCCGTGCACCGCGCCGCCGCACTGGTGGAGCTCAAGAAGGTGGACCTGCTGCTGGTGCCCACGGCCCTGGCGCACTACACGCAAAAGGTGAGTGGCGGCTAGCGCATGGGTGAAGCCAGGTGGCCTGTGGCTTGTGGTGTGCAGCCTGATACACTCATTGCGTCACGCCATGCCGTGACCGAGCGCAGGAGGTTTTGGACGAGGAGAGCACGGATCCACCCCGGTGGACCCAGAACGCCAACCTGGGGCGCTTCACCAACTTTGTCAACCTGCTGGACATGTGCGGCGTGGCCGTGCCCTCGGGCATCCTGAACCTGGACGCGGACGCGTGCGCTGCTCAGGTGAGACCTTGGGGGCAGCGGAGCGTGCCATGGAGGATGGCTAGACATCGTGAATACCAGTGCTGTTACCCTTCCCACGCCCTCCTACGTCCTTGAGTGCAGGCTGCAGATGCGGCTAAGTCAGGCGCTTGCTCCCCTGAGCTGGCGGCCGCGGCTGCACAGCGCCAGCAGCACCTGAGCCAGACGGGCAGCACCAAGGTCCTGCTGCCGTTCGGCGTGACGCTGCTCACGGCGGGGTGGCGCGACGAGTGGCTGTGGGGCGTTGCTGCCTCCATGCACAGGACCTCGGGCCTGGGGTGCGGCGTGCCGGGGCACAGTGGGTTGGCGGTGCCCAACGGCAGCACGGCTTGATTGGCCTCACGTAGAACACAGCAGGATGCTTTAGCGGTGGTGGTGGCGGAAGAGCAGGAACATGGCTAGCGCAGGTCATTTTTTCTGCTCGTCTTCCAACGTGATCTGGCTGTCTCAGGTCCACTCCACCTGTACGACTGTGAAGGACCCGTACCTACGCGTGGCTTCTTGCACCCATGCACGGCTCCTTGCAAGGCTCCACTTGAACGCCTACACTTGTTGCGCGCTGCTTGAGGGCCCGTTCCTGGGCGCCTCTGTAGTGGAGCTCACTGCTCTGTAGCAGGCCCGTGTGCTCTTCCTCGCATCATTTCGTGCAATCCTTGCTGCCTGGCACTGCTGCTACACACCAAGCAGTCACGCTTGCACGTGCACAATGAAGGCTTGCACGAGCAGAAATCTGTCCGAGGGAATCAATATTCACGAGGTTTCGAGCGAGGTGATGCAGCGCACGCACAGCGGGTCGAGGCGCGTGTCAAAAGGGAGCCTCGCCCTGTGTTGTGGAAGGCCCGCTGCTGGTGAAGCGCTGGAGGCTGATGTACTTGGCATACCTGCACCAGGTGCCACGGCAAGGGTGTGTATCAGTAGTGAGTGCTGTCTAGAGCAGCACACAGGGACCTCACCGATCAGACGCAGATGCCAGCACAGGCATGCCGGCAGAGGCACCTGGGCACATCTGGAGAGTGGCAGGGCCGATGCAGCCACTCACTTTGCATCCACGCTCTTGAGTTTGGCGATGTGCACCGCCCCGATGACGAGGGCGATAAAGGCCAGCAGCACACTGAGCACCACGCCAGCCACAGCAATCTCGGTGGCCTTCTGGATAAGTGCCTGGTTCTCATTGTTGGCCTGCGTGTCACGCAGCATGGCACACGGGCAACATGAGGGCTGTCCATCACTGCCCTGCACGCATGACACGCCTCCCACCTCCCACCTGAATGGTCTGTGCCAGCTGGCTGCGGACTTGTCGCGCGTTGTCCAACTGCGTGGCACAGGCACACAGCGAAGCCACGTCATCAGGGCTGCGCGGCCTTAAACCCGTGCGCCCGCCACGCCACACTGCCAGCCCTCACGTCCGCTGTGATGTTGTTGAGCCGTGCCGCCGTGGTGAGCGCACTGAGCTCCGCCAGTGCCAGGCCTGACACCCTGCAGGCACAACGCAGCACCAGGGCCCACAGCAATTGATGGGCAGCCTGGGATGTCACACGCAGGCTGACATCGCAACAGTGGCGCCAGGTGTTACCAGCCCAGGTGTGCCCGCCCTGTCACCTGTACTCGGACAGGACGTAGTCCAGTGCCCCCGCGCCCACCATGGGGCTCCTCAGCAGCTCCACGGTCCACACGGGCGCAGACGCATTCAGCTACAGCTCAGGGGGACCAGCCAAACAACAGGGGACCATCTCAGCAAGGGCCTCATGCTGAGCAGAGGCTGGGCTCATCAATGAGCCCGCACCCAACACATTCACGCGCACCAGTAGCATGGATGAGACGCTCTGCCAGAGGCTCTGGCGCAGAGAGTCGGGCAGTGGGACGTGGTGGCTTGCGTTGATGGTTCTCTGCAGGCCGCATGCACATGGGCGACAGACAGCACACAAGGCAGCCTTCATGGCAATGTGCATGTGGGGGCATGCTGGCACGCCCATGCTCTGCACCTACTATTGAGCGTGCTCCACCCACCTGCACTCCCGAGCTGAGCAGCAGCATGTTGAGCGCTGCGGGCAGCAAGGTGCTAGAGTTGCCCAGCCACCTCGTGTCCTGCATCACCACCACTGAAGGCATGAGCAGCACGGGCCACAGCAGG
>QAXK01004430.1:0-15699 GCA_004335735.1 Chlorella sp. KRBP | reverse complement strand
ATGACTGGCGGCTGCGTGATGGCAACGCGTCACCCTGGGCAGGAGCTCCCTGCCCCTTTCCTTTGCTCCTCTCAGGACTGAGCACACTGCAGGCCTGCTGCGCTGACGTGAGCATGGTGGGTGGCCGCGTTGCAGCGCAAGATCATCGTCTGCATCTTGAACGGCACCGCACATTCAGGCAACCATCAGGCAAGAAGAAAAAAAGAAAAGAGGGAAGAAAAAAGGGAAAAGAAGAGGACGGAAGACGTCGCGTGCACCTTGGATGGGTTTTCAATCTCGAGCAGAGCACGGCACACGACACGGGAGCACTGACCTCAAGCAGGACATGGCTGAGCGCGCTTCATCAGGCAACGTGCCTGCAAATCATCATCATGCGGCCATGGCAGCAGGTGGTTGCGGTTTATACTCTCTATTCGTGCAGGCCACACCAGACCGGTGCGCGACCAGCATCACAGGGCTCCTCGCTGCTCTGCTGCACAGCTGTGGAGCAGCAGAGCAGGGGCTCCTGGTCAACTGCCTTGCCGCACCCTAAATCACACAGGCCCCGCAATCCTGTGCAACAAACCCAGTCAGGTTCCACATGTGAAGAGGCTCCAGTAGCAAGAATGAAGTCAGCGGGGAAAGTGCAAGGTGAGCTGAGGAGGGGCCCGTGTGGTCCGTCGTTGTGTCTGGGTGAGTGGGTCGACAGCAATCCCATGCATACCGAGAGAAGGGAAGAGAGCCAGCAGGCGCGCTGCACCGCGTGGCATAAACAGGCAAGAGCACAGCCAGCAGCCCTGGTAAACACACAAACAGTGCGAGTCAGAGTGCAGGGCTCACACACGTCATCAGTTTGGTCGCCAGGCCACCAAACCCGTGCCCATGGGCACCTCAATGCCGTATGCAGTGCCAGCACTCACTCCCCCTGACACATCATCTCCCCAAAAACACCCATCGCGAGCCTGCAGCTCCACGGTCCCGCCGTGTGCACACACAGAATAGCGTGTTCCAGAAGCTTTTCGTGCATCCTTACAAACAGTGCAGGGCCTGTGGCACGCCAAAGCAAGGCGAGGAGGCGGCGGAGGAGGAAGAGCAGAGTCCCTGAACAGCAGCTGAAGAACGGCAAAAGCACACCACGCAGCATGCGCCGCCGCGGCCGACGTGTGTGCTTTGAGCAAGTGCCGTGTCGCAACGCCCAGGGGACGGTGCCGGGTACGCGCCCTGCGCCCTGCACCTCATCCCCCGGCTGCAGGCAAGGAGCACGCTCAGAGCGCCACACGGCGGCGGAGGGAGGGCGTGCGGGCGCACAAGTGCGAGGTGTAAGCAGCAAGAGCGAATCGGAGTGGCGCATCACTACACCAGCCACCGCTGAGAGGCAGGCCGCCGCAAGTGCTGTCTTGTGGGTTGGTGTTTCTGTGGGCAACGGGCCTCGTCCACAATCGTTAAGTCCGAAATCCGTGCAGAGTGATGAAGCAGAGCACCGGCAACCAGGCACACACGGAAAAAGCCGCTCCTTCCCCGCCATCGCCACACACACACACTGCACACCAGCTGCGTACTTGTGGCGAGAGGCATGGGTCCGTTCAGTGCTACAGCGCTCTACCAGTGCTACAGCGCTAGGGGTCCGTGTGCTATTCGGCCCAACCGCAAGCAGGGTCTGATCAGGCTCGCGACTACACAACATGGCCATTGATCAAAACATGCAAGCGCCTTATCCGGTGCAAGTGTGGCCTGCCGTGTCCCGCTTGTGCACCGACAGCATGAAGGGGCACCACGAAAACCGCCACCCACCCACTGCGCTTCTTCGTGTGCAACGAGGGTGAGCGCGGCGATGGAATCTGCCAAATTGTCGCCCTGACCATCAACACACTCTTGAGCACTGCCCGCGCAAGGCACCGGCGCCGTAGGCGCGCATCTTGACTGCTGCTGCTACTGCTGCCAGCGCCGTTGTTCACCACTCATCGAGTGTCGTCCTTTCTCAACCTCCCCCAGGGTTGCCAAGGCGAGTCCCCGTTCCCATTCCCTCACACCCCTCATACCCACACCACGCCCGATCATCAGGCGTGCGCTGTGCCGTTTGCGCCCACCGCCTGCCGCTTGCGCTCGTGCGCCCCGCCCCGGCTCAGCGCAGGCGACGACGACGCGTCCGCCACGTCCCCGTCATCCTCGCCCTCGTCCGCACCGCCCGCCACCGCCAGCGCAGACGTCGTCTCGTTCGCCGCTGCGGGCCGCTTCACGCCCTGGCCCACGCTGCTGGGCGACACGCCATGCCCAACAGAAGGCGCCTGCGCCGGCACCTGCACCGCGCCCTGCTGCTGGTGCTGCTGCTGCTGCAGGTGTGGGGAGTGGAAGGCGGGGTGGCCGCCAGTCCCAGCGCTGCCGTCTGTGCCAGTGTTGGTGCTGGCAGGGCCCGCCCCCGCCCCCGTCACCTGCGCCGTTGACGTGGGTGGTTGGGTGAGCGGAGGGGGCAGCGCCACCTGATCCTGGCGCATCTCAAACGCCTGCGCCAGCAGTTGTTGCAGCTGCTGCGCCGACAGGCCAGCGAGCAGAGACGCCACCACCTGCTGAGGGCCGGCGGAGGGCTGGCTGGGCGCGGCCGGTGGCGGCGCTGCCTCGGTGGGGCAAGGGCCGGCAGGAGGGGCCTGTGGTGCGTGGGACGGCGGTGCGTGGGCAGTGGGCGGCAGCTGGTGTGTTGGTGCGGTGACGACGACAGCTGCCTGGGCGGGTGGGGCGGCGTGGTGGGGAGGCTGCTGGGCGGCGGCGGCGGCCGTCGCGCCACTGCTGGTGAAGGAGGGCGCGTTGCCAGGCTGGGGGGCTGACAGGCTGGGTGTGGCGGGCAGCGCAAAGCCTACTGCTCCCTGGTGGTTGCCCGGCGCGTGCACCTGTGCCAGGTGCGACGGATTGGTGGGGTCCACCTTGGAGGAGAGCACGCCCGCGCCGGCAGTTAGCGCGCCGCTGGCATCGTGCTGCGCTGGCGCCGCGTGCTGCTGCTGCATGGTGGCGGGCAGGTGGGCGGGCGCCGGGGCAGGTGCTGCAGCGTCAGGCGCCGCCATGCCAGCAAACATGTCCTCATTGAAGGTGAAGGTGATGGGCCGGCTGCCCACCAGCACCGCCGTCTGGCCCGTCGCGCCGGGGACAGCGGCAGCTGGGGGCGGCAGGGCGGGTGCAGAAGGCGCGAGGGTGGGGCCGGCGGCGGCAGCGGACGACAGGGAGTCTTGCGTGTCCTGCTGCAGGGTGTGCGCGGCGGCAGCACCTGCTGTCGCTGCGCCGGTGCCATTCGTGGCCAGGAACTGCTGCTGCTGTTGATGGTGTTGTTGTTGCAGGAGCTGTGCGTGCAGGGGGCCGTTGTCAGGCTGCAGCATCTGCTGGTGTTGGTTTTGCTGCATGGCGAGCACCTGTGCGGCCTGCAGCATGGCGTCAGCGGGGTGCTGCTGCTGCTGTTGTTGCTGCTGCTGTTGGTGCAGTGGGTGATGGCCCGCCGAGCCCTGCGCCTGAGAGTGGGAGGGCGAGGGCACGCCCGCAGGCGCCTGGTGCGGGTCGGAGCGCGTGGCGGCCAGCCCCCTGCCCATGCCGCTGGTGGTGGTGGCGGTGGGGTTGAGGAGCTGTTGCCTGCCGCCGGCGCTGCTGGCCGCGCCGCCGCCGCCCTGCAGCTGGTGCGGCTCCAGCACGGGGATGGGCATGGGCGAGGGCGCCACGCCCGTCAGCTGCGTGATGGTGCCCTCGAGCATCTCGCAGCGGTCCTTGAGCGCTTGTAGGTGCTTGATCACCTGCGCGGTGCGCAGTGCGCAGTGCCCGCCGCAAGGACTGTGAGGGCAAGGAGAGCTCTCACAAGCAGCACCTCCTGCCCTGGTGCAATGCTGCTGTTTTCGCCGTTGCGCGTGGGCGCACGCGTCCGCGCACGAGGTGCTCGGGTGGGCGATCAAGTGCGAGCCGCAGCGCCTCCAGATGCTCGCACCTCCTCGAGGAAAGCGGCGGTGTTGGCTCGCTCGGCGTGCGGCACCAGCTTGCGCAGCGCGTCGAGCCTGCGTGCGTGGCAGCGGGAAGATGTCCACTTTCGACACACCCTCACCACAAGTGGACGAAGGCACGTCGTCCCTGTGTTTACCTGTCGTTGATGCGCGTCCTGCGGCGCTGCTCCGCCGCCTGGTGGCGTGAGGCATAGGCACTCCCCGAACGTGAATCTCCGCTGCGCTGCGGGGCCTGGGGCACCTGCTGCTGCTGCTGCGCGAGCAGCGCCAGGAGCGCGTTGCTGACGCCCTGCGGGGCCGCGAGGCTGGCTGCAGCGGACCCCTGAACGTGGTGTGCTCCATTGTCGTGTCGAAGCGTGGGCAGCGCGCCCATCTGCTGCTGGGGCGCGAGCTGCAGCTGCAGCTGCTCCAAGGGCAGCTTGATGCCTCCTACGCTGATGTGCGTGGGCCCCTGTGGGAACTGGTGCAGGTGCTGCTGATGCGGCGGCGCCTGGGCGTGGAAGAGCGCCGCTCCCAGGTCCGAAAACATGGGCTGGCCGGCGTTGCGCGCGCCTCCCCCCGCCATGAGCGAGAGTGCGTCCCCGGCGTGGGCAGGCACCTGGCCCAGGTGTCCGGGCAGTGAGTGCGCGTAGGGAGAGGCCAGCAGCCCGGCAGCGGAGGAGGGCTCCACGAGACGCGCGCCGCTGTACTCGTTCGCGCCTTGTTGCTGCTGCCTGGTCCCGCGTTGGCTCATCTCCTCCTCTTCTGCGCGTGCGCTCGCGATGCGGAAGCTGAGAGCATCAAGCGCTGTGTGTGCTGTGTGTGTCGCGGTGCACGAGATGTGCGTAAACTTGTCGTGTGCCGACTCGAGCCAACGGGGGGGGATGAGCCCGAGGTCACGTCCAGCGCACCAAGCGGGAACGGGAATAGCAGAGGGAACGGGACGGGTAGAGCAGGCTGCATGCCTGCAATCGTCATGGCACACCGGCAGAGGGCGTCCCCGTGGGGCGGGCGACACGCGTCCCACATGTTCCTTCCCGCCTCCACGCAGCGCGCCGGGCAGATGAGTCATCATCAGTAGACGCACACTTCAGAAGTGTGCCTCATTCCTCGCCCTCAGCGACGTCATCCTCGTTGCTGGCCGCCGCCGGCTGACGCGGCGCCGGCGCTGCACCCTCCTCCTGCTCCTCCTCGTCCCCTCCTCCTCCTCCAGCCGCGCCAGGGCCGTCTGCCGCTCCACCCCCGACGTCGCTCATCTTCTGCCGCTTGTGCTTGTACGCCAGCTCCAGCAGCTTGAGGTGTGGCGCCGCCCCCGCCTCGTCGGGGAAGATGTAGTCCCAGTACTCCTCCAGGCCAGCCTGCAAACGGCGTGGCGACACACACGCGTGACGTTCAATGCACTGACGCCCTAAAAACAGTCCCAGCTATGTAGCGCTGCTTTGCGCTGGCTCAAGGCCAGCCTGGCGGCGGCTGCAGCACAGTGACGATTCTGCTGGTGTACCCTCTGCCTGTCCTCCCAGCCACGCACCTCTAGCCCGTCGTCGGCGCGCACGGGGCGCTTGCGCTTGACCTTGCGCGGCATCTTGCGCACAACCGCCGCCACCGACTGATCCACCTCCGCCGCAGGCCTGCAGGCCGCAAGCGCACACATGCACACGGCACATGCATGTGATCAAGTTGCCCCGGCTGCTTTGCGGCACCCACTCTCAGGCTGACAGACAGGCAAGTGCCCCTACCCTCCGCTCCCTCCTGCCCCCCGTGCGCCACCCACCGACCCACCCACCCACCTCCACGCGGCCTGCGCCTCCTCAAAGCCCTTCCACGCCTCCAGGAGCATCAGCGCCTCCTCCTTGGCGTCCGGCTGGCTCTCGCGCACCGACCGGAAGGCCCGCTGGTACACGTCGCGCGCGTGCTGCGCCCGGGAAGCGGATTCCTCATGATCCCGTGACGTCACGTCAGCGGCCTGGCGCGCAGCCCTGCACACAGAGCACACGCGCGAGAGAGAAGAGCACCAGCATTGCATCTCATCCATGGGTGCCCACCTTGCAAAGCGGCACGCCAAGGCCGTGCATGCGCAGGTGCAGGCGCGCGCACAGGCTCGTGCAGGCGTGCGTGTGCGCGTCAGCCGCCCCCCTCGAGCGACAATTGCACCACATGCACACCACATGTGCGTTTGTGTGTGTGTGTGGTGATGACTCACTGTATGGCCTCCTCGTCGCCCGAGGCCAGCGCTTGCTCCAAAGACAGCTCCTCCAGCGAGGTGCCCTCGAACCGCGCAAACGACAGCCACACCTGCACGCGCCAGCACCACACCATCACATGCAAGCCCTCGTCGTCCTGTGAAGGGTGTCGTGAGGCCCCAAGCCAGTGCGCCGCGGCTTGAATGTTCGCACGCTGCCCACACACGGCGTATGGGCACACCAAGTGTGCCATGCGAGCCCTGCCCGCACGCGCTGATGCAAAAACTTTAAACAGATGCAAATCAAGCCCTTCCGCACCTTGACGTGCTTGGTGCGGTCCAGCAGGCGGTCGTACAGCAGCCGCGCTTTCTGCCGCTCGCCCTGGGCGATCTCAAAGTCAATGTACGCCTGCAGGGCGGAAGAAACCATCACCCAACGCGCAAGTGCTGAGCCAAACGGCGATCCAATGCACATAGTGCCAGTCGGTTCACCCGTGTTGTGCGAGCACATACACAACATGCTGCCCACGCCGTGCGGCACCAGTGGGCGGCACCAGCACACGCAACAGCAGGGAGCGCTGCCCGCGCAACAGACAGCGCACACCTCTCCCAGCCGCAGCACCCACAGCCGAGGGCTCCGCCACGGCGCCAACACGCACCTTCCACAGTGCCTCGGGCATGTCCAGCACGGGCTGCATGATGGCCAGCTCGTAGATGGCCCGGGCCCTCTGTGCCTCACCCAACGTGCTCTCCAGCTCGGCAAACTTGATCCAGGCGTGGCAGTTGGCCGGCAGCCACTCGAGGTACTTTTCGTACAGCGTGCGGCACCTGCGCACCAGCAACCGAAGTGTGCAAATACCAGCCGACCGTCTTCTGCCGCTCTCGCCGCTCATAGCTCACTCGCTGGATCAAACAGATGTGCCAAGGTAGCCCCTGTCAACGCCCATCGCGGCGCATTGCTGTGCTGTACTGGAAACTTGGTCCCGGTAGCACAGAGAAGGCTTAATCCCCTGGCAGGTGCAGGTGAGTGCGTGCCCACACAGCCCCCACAGCAAGCGCAGATGCACTCCACACACCTGTCAAAGGAGCCCAGCTGCATCTCGAGCTCAATGTACGCCTTGAAGGTCTTTTCCTTGGGCGCCACGCCCAGCGCCGTGCCCAGGATACGCCGCGCCGCGTCCAGCCGCTTGCAGCGCACCTCTAGCTTGGCGGCAAGCACCCACACCTGCACACGCATGCGCACCAGGCGCAACCCCGCTGCCATCTTCTTGCGTACAGTACGTGGCGTGTGCCTGCACCCACAGCTTCTTCTGTTCGCACAGAGCCAGCGGCACACAAGATGCAGAAGCATTGCGCGAGCAAGGGAGCACTTGCACTGCGCCTTGCATGCTGCAGCGATGCAACAGCACACGAGCCAGGCCAAGACAGCTAGGACAAGGCAGACGCCAGCCGTGTCTCCTGTTCGCCACCCACCTACCTTTGAAAAGGTGAAGGCGTGGTGTGGGATGAGCTTGAGGGCGGCGCGGTACACCTCCCTGGCCCGGTCCTGGTCCCCCGCCTCGAGCTCCTCAAACAAGGCGTACTTGACCCACAGGTAAATGTAGCGCTGCCAGTAGCGCTTCTCGCTGGCGGGGGGCAGGTTGGCCACGGCGCGCTCGTACACCTGCAGCACGTTGGCACACGGCATAGCAGTACCACTGGTGGTAGTGCTTGCGGCTGCCGTTATATGGGTGCAAAACCTGGAGCACGGGAGTGAGTGGTGGAGGGCCGACGAGAGGCAAGTGCCCGGGCTTCATCTGCCTGGGATCTTGTCGCCACCCCAGGCATTGCCATTGGGGCACCACACACAGGCGCAGCTCTCACCTCGAGGATGCGGTCCACGTCCCCCGCCTCTCCCTGGGTGTGTTCCCTACCCCAACGCGTGCCCTGGAGGCGCGCAGCTCTCACCTCGCGGATGCGGTCCACGTCCCCCGCCTCCTCCTCCAGCTTGATGTAGTCAAACCAGGTGTCGTAGCCCAATGGATTGCGCTTGAGCTCCTCCTCGTAGGCAAACCTGAGCACACATCCGAATCATCCGAATCATCAAGATTTCTCTGTCTTGCTCGTTTGCCTTTTTTGCTGCGGGACATGTGATACGCTCACTGAGGCGCCAAAACGGATGCAAATGTCGACGTGTACACACATGCGGGGGCGGGCGGCACAAACTTTCGAGCTCCAGGCAGGCGTGGGTGCCCCTCCTGCACCGACTAACACATAACCAGGAACACAGTGGGGGAGAGAGAGAACACACCTCCTCTTGGCCACCACCACGTCCTCAATGCCAGCGCGGTCGCCGTGCTGCTTCTCAAACGTGACGAATCGCTCGTAGAGGTGCTGCGCCTGGGAGCGCGGGATGTGGTCCAGGGCGTACCTACGGCCACGTGCAACATCGCACACCGTGTGGTACGTTGATGCACCACACGCCCTTCTGCCGGCGGCCATGTGGCGCTTGGAGGCAGGTATGTAGAGGCTGCAGCCGCGCTGAGGCTGGAGGTGGTGACGCAAGGCAAGTGTGCACATCAAGGTGCACAGTGCCGTGGAAGGTAGAGCCAGGCAGGTGTGCACTTGCAGCCGCACGATGATGGGGAGGTGAGCCAGGGAGGTGAGCCAGGGAGGTGTGCCGCCCTCCACTCACTTGTATATGGCGCGTGCCCTGTCGTACTCCTTGACCATCTCCTCAAACTGGGCAAAGTTGATGTAAAACTCCTCCTGTGGCCACAACACGCCACAAAGCGCAAGCAACACACACCACACTTGTGAGGCGTTTGAGGAGTGAGGAGTGAGGAAGCAGCAGCGAAGAGCAAGGAGCAAACCTGCGTCCCGCCCATCCTGCAGCAGACCGACTGCAGAGCTACCCCATCAAAAGCACAAAACGCACCGTCTGCGCGTCCTCGCCCAGCTCTTCAGCCGCCCGCTCGTAGCACTTGCGCGCCAGCGACACCTCGCCGTTCTTCATCTCGAACTTGGCGTAGCGCGTCCAGGACTGCATGCACGCGCGCAAACAGCACCCATGCCACAGCGGTGGCAAGGCAAGCCAACAAGAGCCAGCAGAGCGCATTTTCAAAGCAAGCCATCCTGGTGCCGCCCCTCCCCCTACATATCCACCATAGCCCGAGCATCCCCACGCCCTCACCTTGACCGTGGGCAGCACCTCGACGTACTTTTCAAACACCTCGCGCGCCCGTGCCACCTCCTGGTACCGCAGCTCAAACTGCGCCAGCGAGCGGAGCGGAGCGCAGGCACAGCGACGCACTAGTGAGGCGCTGGAGGGCTGGTGCGGGGCACATGAGGATACCGCCACCAGCACACCGACGTGACGGCCTCGTGTGCCAGCAAGGCCACCTGTGCGCGTGTCGTCCCTAAGCCCCACCTTGATGTACGCCATCCACCCGTTGTGGTCAGGCTCGAACTTCATCCACCGCTCAAACACCTGGCGCGCCCCCGCCGCGTTGCCCAGCATCTCCTCCATGTGGATGTACTGCAGGGGCACACACGAAGCACACGCACAGATGTGGGGGTAAGGTGAAGCACGCAGGCCACACGTCCCTGACGCCGAAGCACCTTGCCCCCCTCCCTCCCTCCCTCCCTGCCGTTGTGAACGTGTGCACATGACCCTGGACACACCTTGTACCAGAGCTGGTCCACACGTGGCAGCAGCGTGACGGCCCTGTCCCACACGTTGCGCGCGTGGTTGATGAAGCGGTTGCGCATCTCCATCTCAGCGTACTGCATGTGCACGTACAGGGCAGGCACCCGAATGCATGCACACGTGTCGCATCACCTCAGCGGCACGTGATGTGAGCAGTGCAGAGACATGATGAAAATGCGAGACTAGGTTGGGCGCAGCACTGTGGCCCACGCCACCCACAACTCTGCACGCTGCTTGCTGCTTGCTGCGCGCGATCTCTGTGTGGCATCCATGCACAACTCTGCTGCTTGACCACACCCGCCAACTGCCATGCCATGCGACTGTGCAGGCAGCCTCACTGCTCCCTCCCACCGCCTTCCAAGCCCTAGCTGCACTGCCTGCTGCTGCTCCCCTGCTGCTGTAATTCGTGCGCCAGTCCCGCCTCCTGCCGCCGCCCGCACCTTGAGCCAGAAAGGCACGTGCCGGTGGTTGATGTCCAGCGCCCGCTCCCACACCGACCGCGCACGCCGAAAGTCCTTCTGCTGCTCCTCCCAGTTGGCGTACTGCAGCGTGTGCAAGTGGCAGGCAGAGGGCTGCGTCTGGCGTGCCGTCCCTGTCTGCACTGCCGCTGCCCCCTTGCAGGCTGCGTGCATGCTAGCGCCACCGCATGCACTCGTGCGCAGGTCGTGCGGCTGCTGGCAGCGGCCCCTGCTGTCCCTGCACGCTCCCGACGGACGCCCCGTCGGCGCAGCGTCTCCCCGCGCGCAAACTGTGCACCTGAGCACATGCACTGGCAAGCCACTGCACAGGCACACACGCACCCTGACCCATAGCTGCATGTTGAAGGCGCCAGCCCTGCGGCAGTCGTCCTCGAACTCCTTGCGCTTGGTGAGCCGATACTGGCCGAGCTCGGCCGCATCCGTGATGATTTGCTTGGGCGCCTTGAAGTTGACGTCCTCGAGCTGCACCTCCTTGGCCTCGCGCAGGATTTGCTCGGCCGTGATCTGTCGGTCGCTGGGCGCCTTGTTCTTGACCCTCGTCGCTGTGGGGAGCCGCCGCTCCATGTCCCGCGCCGTGGCGCCAAATGCCTCCGCCATCGCGCCAAGCCGCCTGGTGCGCTAGCTGTGCCTTGCTGTGGGCCGCTGAACGCGCAGGGAGGGGCTGCGGGCGTGTGCACACACGTGTTGCGCTAGCGCTGCAAGCTGGGGGCGCTGCTGCTCGTGGAGCTGCTGGCTCTGGTGCGGCGTGCAGTCTGGTGCCGCAGCCTCATCCTCTTTTGCACAATGGCCCACCCGTCGACCGGCGGAGGTTCACATCGTTGCATGCAGGTTCACATCGTGGACCTGCGCAGGAGCCTGCAAAAGTAGCATGACGGCGCTCACAGCAGCTTCCAGGCTCACCAGGCCCCGCAGAGCCTGGTCCAGCGCAGCCGCACCACCCGCGCCGCCGCTGATGTTGCGGCCACCTCCCGCCGCGGCGGCTGGCACAGCAGCGCTAGCTACAGCGCTCAGCAACGAGAGCCACGCCGGGACACCCACACCGCCCTCAACTCCCGGTGCCAGCGGGCAGCAGCGTCGGCGGCGGCGGCGGGAGCCACAAACACCCGCGCCTCCCTCCAGCAGCCAGCAGCCACAGCCAGAGCAGCACGGCATCGCGCCGCCAGCAGCGGAATGGCCCGGCCTGCGTGTGTGGCGGCGGCGGGGCGTTGATGCTGGCCGGTGCTGGGGCGAGCGCGGGCCCTGCAGCGAAGGCGTGCCCGCACGCCTGCGCGTGGAGAGATACGAAGGCGTGCCCCTGGCTGCCAGCCTCGTGGAGTGCGCAGTGCAGGTGCGTGCGACAGCAAGCACGGGCCACACAGGCCCATATGCACCAGTGCGCCTCAACGGCGAAGGGATGGAAATGCCAGGGAGTGAGAGAGAGTTGTGCCCGCCTGCAGGTGCTGCGCACGGCCTGCCCATACGAGAAGGCCACGCTCACCCACAGAGCCTGGTCTGCCTACTGCCAAGGCGGCCTGCCCCTCAAGCCCCCGGAGCTCACCACCCCACCAGCGCGCACCACCACAGAGCCGGCCCCTGACGCTGCCAGCAGCTCAGGCACGCATGCAGCTGGTGCTGCAGCTCCGCAACACGCCGGGCCCAGTGAAGCGCAGGGACCGGGCGTGGGCGTGCCAGGTCAGGAGAACGTGGGCCGCGTGGTGGACACGCTGCCAGCCAGGCCGGCCCGCCCGGAGCGGCCTCAGCTGGTGGTGCCAAAGCAGGTGAGGGGCGACGGGTGGCGGAGCAGGGCGACCAGGTGGCAGGTGGCGGTGAGGGAGGCCCACGCACACATGCTGAGGAGTGCTGGCGCAGTGTGTGCCGCCCTGGAGTTACAGTAGAGCCACAGCTAAACCCAACCTAGCCCTTGTCTGGGTGCGTGTGCCGCGCCACACCTGCAGGTGCCGAGCTTTGAGCGTGGTGAGTCCCCCATGCGCTCGCTGTCAGCGCACATGCTGCACAACCTGGCGCACATTGAGCTGAACGCCATCGACCTGGCCATGGACACGGTGGCGCGCTGGGCGGGCCTGACCGGACTGCCTCGCGAGTTCTACGAGGACTTTTTCAGGGTGGGGGACGATGAGAGCCGGCACCTGGGATGGTGAGCACGGGTGGGCGGGTGGGCGGGTGGGCGGGCGGGCTGCAGAGACAAACGCAGAGACAGCTGGGAACAGCAGCTTGCGGCGTGCGCAGTCAGTTGATGTTCACCTGTGGGAGGCGCACCAGTGTGCAAAAGTGCGGTGGTGCGGTGCCGCTCTGCGCTGCATGGCAGGTGCCTCCAGCGGCTGGAGGAGCTGGGCCATGCGTATGGTGACATGCCGGCGCACGACATGCTGTGGGAGGGGTGTGCGGCGTCATCCGACTGCCTCACTGCCAGGTAAAACGGACACGCCTTGCAGTAGTGACCCCTTGGGACGCTGCTGCTGCTGCTGCTGCTTGGCCACCAGCCGCAGAGCAGGTACAGGCATTGTCCCCCCCGCGCGTCAGGTTGTGCCTACCGCCTGACGTTGGTGTTTGTACCCGCCCATTGTTGCTGCGCGTGCAGGCTGGCCATCGTGCCCATGTCCCAGGAAGCACGAGGTTTGGATGCCGGCGAGCGTCTGGTGTCCCGCCTGCGTGGCGCGGGCGACGCGCGCACGGCCGCCATCGTGGCGCGCATCAGCGAGGAAGAGTCGGCGCACGTGGCGGTGGGCGTGGCGTGGTTCCAGCGTGTGTGCACCGCCCTGGACCTGCAGGTATGGTGGAGTGGGTGTGGTACAGGCCGTCCCTGGCGTGCTGACCTGGAACCTGCATCAGCACAGCCTACGCCACCGAGGCCATCGGGGTGTGCAAGCCCATGACGTCCTGGGCGTCACCACACTCCCAAACCTGCTGTGCAGGCCGTGCCGCTCTTCCACCGCCACCTAGCTGCCCTGGGCCCGGACCTGCTCAAGGGGCCCTTCCACCACAACGCACGCCACAAGGTGAGTTGGCAGCTTGTGTGCTGCTTCTTGCTGCCTCCAAGTCTCCGCCCTGGCGGCTTCATCAACATGATGCGTGATGCTGCGGCGCTCGGACACTGAGTGCAGGTGGGCCTGAGGCGGGAGTTTTACGACTTGTCCTCCTGGCCAGCAGAGTCCCTGGCAATCATGACCCCACCCGCCGTCGCCGCTGCACGGCGCGGCCGGCAAGGCGCACGAAGCAGCAAGAACGCAAGCCAGGAACCTGCTGAGACTGCTGTGCCAGCAGCGACTAGCAGCCAGCAGTTGCAGGGGCTGGGAGAGGTGCTGCCGCTGCCGCCACGGCAGCCCGTGATCGTGGCCGCCCGTCCCGCTGCCTTGGCAGACGCCCCGTGGACTGAGGAACAGCTGGAGGCGGCGAGGCAGCTGAGGGACCGCCTTCAACGCATGCTGCAGGATGAGGCGCAGATGGTGTCCCTGTAGCCGGTGTGCCCTCCGCATGCCCTCCCCGTCCGCGCGCCCACGACATGAGTGGCCCACTCATCCAAGAGTACAAGTGCAAGAATGGGTGCGCAGAAGCGTCTGCAGAGCCGGTCCTCTCCAGGCGGCAGCATCCTGCACGCAGTCACCACCCCAAGGCAACAACAATCGTCTGAACTCGATGTGCTCAGCGACCAGGCGAGCGAGCACGTCCTACAGCTGGCGCGCGTGCTGACGAGCATCGAGAACAAGTACAAACGCGTGACGGGGGAGCTGGTGCGGCGCGACGACGTGCAGGATGATCGGTGCGTCGTGCCAAAATCAAGCGTTCGTGAATTCAAGCAACACATGCAGTGTTGCTCAGCGCGGCGCTCAGGAGCTACGTCTGGGAAGGCAAGCGCAGGCTGGTCAAGACGGAGCAGGCGGTGTACCAGCTCAAGGCCGAGTTTGAGCACCTCAAGGAGCTGGAGGCGCTCCGGCGGCACGAGGTCAGTCGCCTCCGGCGCACCTGCAGCCTTGGGGGACGGCGCTTGGGCAGGAGCTGCTCAGCTTGCGCGCGTCCGATAGCCCCTACATCAGCAATTGGATACGCGGTAGCACGATCCCAGGCCTGTGCGCTGGCTGTGCGGTGCGCGACGTGTGCACGGACAGGTGTGCCGGCTGGAGGCACTGGTGGAGGCGGAGCGGCTGCAGTACAGCCTGACCGAGAACCGGCTGCAGCAGATGCTGGTGGACGAGCAGCTCCGCTCCGAGCGCATGCGGCTGCTGAGCGAGGACGCCTTGTCGCAAAAGTGAGCAGTCAGGCGCCTGGAGCACGATGGTGCACACACTGCCCCGGGGGACCGCGCTGGGCACGCACACGCAAGCAGCCACAAGGCAGCACGGGTGCACGTGATGACGGTGGCTGCGCAGAGAGGACGCAATGTCCGAGTTGGCGTGCGCCTACGCGGACATGGAGGCAATGCAGGCGACCCTGGCGGACTCTGCGATCTACGTGCGGTGAGCTTGTTTGGCTGCGCTTTTTGGGAGGGCGTGGCAGCCGGCAGCATGGCCTTGGGCAGGCAGCAGCGGGGGCGCAAGTTGGGCTGAGAGCCACGCACAATGTGCTTGTCGGCGGGCGTGCTGAATGCAGGTACTTGCGCCGCAAGGTGCTGGAGCTGGAGGTGGAGAACTCGCGCCACGCCGCCAGGTCCATGCTGTCCTCCTCGTCAGGCGGCTCGGACGCTGGCAGTGCAGCAGGTGGGGGCCACGGACAGCAGCGCTAGGAGGTGGCGGGGGCAGGCTGGGCAGGCCTGCAGCGCTGCAGCAGTGCCGGACCAAGGCACACTGTGTTCGCCTCGTGAACACCACATCAGTGTGTAGCCCAGGCATGACCAAGGACGCCGCAGATGCTGGGGGCTGAGCGAGTGCGTTGGGGTGCCCTGTACTGTACGCCAGTGAATGTGGTTCTGGTTGTGTCCAACATGTTCTGCACCCCCGTATGTGTTGCAGGCGCGTTCAACATGGGCAGCATCAAGTCCGCCATCACCACGGCGGTGGAGGGGGCGTACCAGTGCGAGGAGGAGGAGCGCAAGAAGAGGCTCAAGCAGCTGCAGCTACGGTGGCACCCAGGTAATAAGCCGTGGCGACGGTGGCATCAGGCGCAGGACTGAGCTCGCACTGTTGTGGTGCTGGCGTGTTGACGCATCCAAATGCCTCCTCCTGCTGTGTGCTGTGCCACTGATGGCCCTGTGCGCGTCATCATCATCATCATCATCATCATCATTATCATTGCATGACGTTCGCGGCAGTTGCTGGATGCTGCAGGACAGGACGGTTCACGCGCTGTACGCGTGTGCGTGCGTGTGTGCATGTGTGTGCTGCAGACAAGAACCCAGTATTGACAGAGGTGGCCACCGAGGTGACCAAGCTCATCCACGAGGCCGTGGCGGCGGCGGAGCGAAGGCGCACGGCCAGCGGCAGCAGCACCGCCGCC
>QAXK01004427.1:0-12356 GCA_004335735.1 Chlorella sp. KRBP | reverse complement strand
GCTTCACGCAGCTTCACGCAAAGGGAACCGTCTATCGTGCAGGCACGCAGCAGTGTGAGTTCCCCCTCTTGACCCCAAAAGCAAATGGCGATGGGACGTGAAGCATGACCACGCATGCGCTCACTGCCCCTACACATGATGCAGGACCAGCAGCCGACTCCGCCCTGCAGTCAGCGTTTGGCGTAGTGGGTGGTGCGCATCATCAGGTCCTCCTCCTCCTGGTGGCGGTGTGGGGATTGGTGGTGGTGTTGGTTCCGGGTCTGGGGCTGCAGGGACAGATGCCCGGAGGGAATGGCGGGCAGGTGCACCTGTGCGCCGCTGCGGCCGTTGCCCGGACCCTGCTGCTGGTGGGTGCTGGAAGTGCTGGTGGAGGAGGTGGCCGTGACCCGCTCCTTGCTTGGTCCTGTTGCTGGTGCAGGTTGCAGCTGCACCCAGGGGCCATTGTGCGGCGTGGAGGGGGCCTGGGTGGGCGAGCTGGGCCGAGTCTGCTGCACCAGGTGAAAGCTCGTGGGCTGCTGCTCATCTGCACATGGGCAGGAAGTGTGGCAGTGGTAGTGGCAGCAACACCGTCACGGGACTGCCACCAGGACTCTAGATTTCTCTGCTCCTGCCTGTGCGTGCACCTTGTGCTCACCTTGTGCCCACGCTTGCCAGCCGCCGCATCGTGCCCAGCTGGCTGGGCCACGTGTGGTTTGTCTCGCCGTTTTTGCTGTGGCTGGTCGTCGTCTGCGCCATTGACGCGGCCGCCTACATGGCCCTGGGGAAGGTGGGCGGCGACGTGGCCACCTACAACATCATCAACTTCCTCATCGTCAGGTGCGTGGGCCGATGTCTGAGGTATGCGTGGGGTGTGAGCGTGCACGCAGTCCACACGCACACGCCGCATGTAACCCAGCGCACCACCCGCGCATCTCCACCCGCGATGTGCTGCAGGTACCAGCGCAACTCCTTCGACTTGCAGGAGCTGGCCGTGGCGGCAACGGTCGCCTCAAAGACGTCATTCCGCAACAGGATGGCCATCAGCAGGATCCGCTGGGAGTGGCGTGGAGCGCTGTACGGTGGCTCTGCAGTGCCCGACAACCAATGTCAGTGGCGTACGGTTGGGCGCGGGTGCATCTTGCGCTTTGGGGAGCCCACTCACCCGAACTGCCCTTCCCCCTACGTGTGCGCAGTTGGCAACACCACCCACTATACGTTGGCCACCACGGGCATCGCCCAGGGCCGTGACATCGGCGGCGCCATGGACCTTATCTACAAGTCCACCGACTGCCTGTGCGTCAAGGAGCGCGAGTGCCAGCCCGACAACTCGACCTACTACTCAGTGACGCGCAACGGCCTGGGCCGCATCATGCAAAACGTCATCAGCACCCAGGACACGCTGGTGGCCATGTCGGGCACAGAGCCCACCATGCGCAGCCCCGTGTTTGAGGTGAGGCCTGGAGGTGTTGCTGTTGGTGGTGGTGGTGGTGTAGGTGAGACCCCTGCTGCACGCAACGACAGCGTCTCATCCCCTCCCTGCCGCGCCTGCGCGTGTTCGACACCACCCGCAGTTGGCCTGGAACATCTGGCAGGACACTGCCGGCGGCCTGGACCTGCTGGTCCAGGCGTACAACAGCTACCTGAACGAGGTGTTTGGCCAGCTCCTCACGCTGCACGCCGTGGCCTTTGCCCTCACGCTCGTCATCGTCGCCTGCTTCGCCATCTTCATGCTACGTCCGCTGCTGGCCGCCACGGCCGGCGAAACGCGCCGCATCTCCGAGCTGCTCTCCCAGCTGCCCAAGGACATTGACATTGAGGCGGTGGTGCAGGAGGTGATTCAGAACGCCTCAGGCATGGCGCCGCCGCCGCCGCCGCCCGCCGCCGCCATCCAGGCCGAGGCGGTCATGCTGGCCACGAGCGAGGCCGGAGCGGGTGGGGCTTCATCGGGGCGCGGCCACGCGCTGAGCCGCACTGGCTCAGTGTCCATCATGCTGCCTGCGGGCGCCTCCTCCTCCTGAGCGCCCTGATTGCAGGAGCAGGAGGAGGAGGCCCTAGTCGTTAACCCCTTCCAGGAGGGGGAACTAGTCCTTAGCCCTTTTCTCCCGCTCGCGTTGGGTGTGTATCTCGGGCACTGAGGAGTGCATAAGGGCGCGTGTTGACCCGTACGAACGCCCCAATGACTTGTCCTGAGGTTTGCGGAAGGTTCCGCCTGAGCTGGTGCGGGAGCAGCCGGCACGGTGTGTTCTGCTGTCCGTGGCGCTCTCAATGAGGAAGCGTTTCCTCATTCTCGAGGCCTTGAAGACTTGTTTTGGAGAGACGAAGACACACGCTTCCTCATTGAGCTTGAGCGCTGCATGCCCCGTTCGCACACACAACACGCTCTCACCCTGCGCACTCTGGCTCTCTGACTCACTCTGGCAGGAGACCCGTGAAGGGACAACAGCCACCTCTGCACGTGATCGGGACAAACTCGCATCTGCGGTCTGCATCACATGGCATGCCTGTTTGCTGCTGCTGAAACGTTGCTGGCCTTGGAATGCTGCTGGCTCTAGAAGCCTCTGCTGCCAGGTGGGCCCGAGGGAGGCCCGCCCGGCGTGATTGACCGCGATGCTAAGGTTTGGAGGGGGCTATATGTAGAACGCTGAGTCTAATGCGGTTTGGTGTGGGTTTAGCAGTGCTGTGTTGCGCCTTCACCCTGGGACACAGGCCTGTGTTCTCTCTCTCTCTCTGCGCCTTGCACTCACCTCACCCTGGGACACGGGTCTGTCTCTCTCTCTCTCTCTCTCTCGCTCTGCGTCTTGCACTTATCGTCACCGCACGTGGGTACCCACGCTTCAGCAACACCACAGCCCAGGCACGTGCCTGGACCCACTTGCTCACGGCACAACAGCTATCCACCACACCGCCTCAGCTGCTGGTTCTCTCTCTTTTCCTTTCCCAGTGCAACTTGAGCGTTCGCACGGCGGCGGCCCGGGCAAAAAAAGAGCTACACCAGTCCGCAAATCGTTATTAGTCCGCCACGACACGCAAAACCTGCTACGCGCAGCTGCTAGAGGGACGTGCTTTCGGCAACAAAAAGCCTGAGTCTGTTCGCCACCAGCCACCACCAGCACGCGGCTGAAAACCACCTGCTCTGCAGCTGCTAGAGTCCCTTGGCACCACATGCTGAGCATCAGTCCACCAGCAGCAAGCGCAGCGGGCGCCCACCCACGGGGATCTGGTCCACCACGCGCGCGGCGCCCGCCCGGCCACTCGCTGGCAGCGTCACATCCACCACCCCGACCTGGCCCCACTGCGGTGCCGTCAGGTAGACGTAGCGGTTCTTGTACACGGCCAGGCTGGGCACGGCCGTCGTATCCACCGACGGGAGCGCCCAAGCATGCGCCACCACGGCGCCCGTCGCGCCGCTGTGCACCGTCAGGTTGCCACTGGTGTGGATCTGGGCAAAGTAGCTGTTGCCTGCGGTGCGCACACCTTGGCAGCATCAACCCAACTGAGCACCTTGCCAACAACGGGAGGCCTGACTGGCCTGCGCCATTCCACGCGCAGTGCTGCGTGCATCTGCTGCTTGTGTCCAGTGCCTTCCCACACGCAGGCTGCTAAGAACAGAGAACCGTGGATGCGCGAGCAGCCCTCGCACCTGGGAATGCGACGTGTCCCCTGCGCTCGCCGCCGGACGGGATCTTGGTGATGGCGGGGGAGGCGGCGGCCAGGTTCACGCGGTAGAGCGAGGCCAGGTCACGGCCCACGCCATAAACAATGCTGCCGCTGCCTTGGATGAACGCTGCACAGGTAGCAGGGTAAGTGCGCAGGCATCAGGCGCATGCATGTGCTGGCATGCCCGGCCACAAGCATGCTAGAGCCACTGCTTGGGCAGCGGTGTTGGATAACAGGCGCACTCACTCCCAACGCGCGTCTCGGTGGGCAGGAAGGCGGTGCGGCCATTGCCGTACACGATACGGATGCCGTCCTCACACCCAAACGCGCCAGCCTTGCCGCTGGCAGACTCCCACTCAGCCTCGCCGTGCACGCCCGTGCAGTTGTGCGTCTGCGGCGCGTGCGGGGCACAAGGCCGTGATGAGCCACTGCTTCCGGTGCCCCCCCAGGCAGCGTCAGGCTGCTGCAAACCCCCTGCCACAGCTCACCTCGAGAACGCGCCCAGAAGTGGTGATGAGCTTGACCAGGCCCAGCTCAATGTACCCCACGTAGATGTGTGTGGCGTTCCAGGGCAGCACGGCATAGTGGTCGGGCTGCTCCAGCTTCAGCTCAGTGGGCGCCCATGCCGCCTTGGGCTCCAGCGCGCTTGGCTGCAGCGCAGGGAAGCAGGCGGCGCACGGCGGGGCGGTTGAGCCGCAGCAGTTGGGATACGGGCGTCAGTGTCGGTGATGCGAAGAAGAGACGTGCGCCCCTTGCGTGGGATGTGCATGGCACCCCTCTCGCACCTGGAACATGAGCAGGGCGCCCTTCTTCTCCTCGCTCATCATGTACATGTTGCCCTGGCGCATGAGGTAGTTATCGTGCGAGGGCACAATGCTGTCGCCAATGTCCAGCGTGCGGACCACCCACGGCAGGCCGATCAGCTTGGCGGCGCCCGAGGGGACGCTGAAGGGGTTGGCGTAGGGCTGCTCCACCTCGGCGTCGTCAGGGGTGTTGCGCACCACGCCCGTCCGCACCACAGTGGTGTACTCTGGCCCATAGGTGCGCGACCTGCGGGCGGCAGCAGGCGCGGCAACGCAAACTTCCTGAGCACCTGGATCTGAAGCCTGAAGGACAATCAAGTTAAAGCTGCGCACCGGCTGATGCTGACATCAGGGTGCCAGGACACGGCCCCAGAGCTTGCACGCAGCTGCTGCGAGATGCAGATGGGATGCCATAGCTGCTAGGCCTGCAGCTATGGCCCAGCTGCAATTGCGCCCCTCACCGGAAGGCCAGGAAGTAGCGGTGGTCGCGGCTCACGCGCAGCAACGTGGACGGGTGCGGCAGCGGCAGGCGCACGGACTGGCGCGCAGAGGGCAGGTCCAGCACGACCAGCTCGTCGCCCGTGGTCACCACGAAGAGCCGGGCGTCCCCCGAGTAGAGGCTGGGGACGGTGGCGTTGGCCTCCCCATACTGAGCATGTGCGGCGCCCGGCAGCAGCACCGCCGCGCACAGCAGGGCGGCCGCCAGGCCAGGGAGGAAAGCGATGGCGCGCGCCATGCAGCTCGAGCGCGCTGCGGGTGGACCCACCTGCATCCAAATGCGCAGCAGAAACCGGGTGAGTGCGGGTAGGGGTGCCAGATCGAGGTGGCGGCGCGTGAGCGGGCGGCGGGAGCTTCACCTGCGAAGCGAAGGGGCCGATGCGATATGCGCGGAATGCGATTGTCGCTGAGTCTGCAGGCTCGCGTCGGCGGCCTTTGTAGGCCGGGCTCAGGACGTCCTGGTGCGTCCTTGGACCGTCCGGCCCGAGCACACCCACTCACACGGGAACGCAGCAGAAACGGCACCCTCGCGCGTGGCCGGCCCAGTCCTTTGCCAGTGGCGGCGGGGCACGCGCTTGCGACTCGTGCATCGCGCTGATGGCGGCCGCGAGTGGGGCCGTGCTCGTGCTCCTGCTGGCCGCCTCCATTCTGCTGCTCGGCATCGAGGTGCGTGCCAGCCACGGGGCGGAAGGAAAGGCTGGGAAGCAAGCAGCAGCAGAAGCAGCAGCAGCTTGAAGGCAACGTCTTGCGGACTCTGTGCGCTGCGTAGGCCCAGCCGGAATCTCCTCAGGACGCGAAGGTCGTGAGCCTGTGCGTGGTGGCAGCGCCTGCATCGCCCCTGGCACAGGACCTGCAGACGCTGCTCAACTCCTACTCGGGCTCTGACGTGCCCTGGCGAGTGGTGGCGGCAGCCACAGCGCAGCAGTGCATGGCTGCGGTGCGGGATGGCAGTGTGGACCTGGCGTCTATTCAAGGTGAGCAGTGTTGGTGGTGCTCAGCGGGTCCATACTCCCTGGAGGGATTCACCTGTCCACGTGCACGCCCTGCGCTTGCAGGCACGGATGTGCTGCAGGCAGCCGCAGCGTACGGCTTGGCCCCTGTGGTCGCCCAGGTCCCTGCAAGCACCGAGGACCCAGGCCAGCCGCCCGGCGACGCAGCGCACACGGCCGTGGCGGTGGTCCACAGCACCACATGTGCGGCGTCCGGTGGCGCTCCTTCCCTCGCGGCAAGTGCCGTACACCACCTGCAAACCATCTGTGCCACACCATCTCCGCGCGCATTGCACCACGCATCACGCGGAGGTGCCATGTTCACTGCGACGCGTGCCCCACCCTGCAGGGGCTGAGGAGCTGCGCCTCCTTCAGAGACGCCGCCGGCTGGGTGCTTCCCCTGGGGGGCTTGTGGAGGCAGGGGGTGCTCAACAGCACCCTCCCAAGCGCCCCAACCACCCCATCCCCGGCAGCAGCCTGGAGGGACCTTGCGGGGGCCGGGATGGCAGACGCGGCGGTGGCGGCGGCGCGCTTTAATGGCACCTGCGCGCCCCTGGGTGGGAGCGGCGGGAAGCCGCCCGCAGCACAGCTTGACGCCATCCGCCCTTGGATCTGCGGCGGCTGCAGCGCTGGCGTCTCTTGCGCAGTGGCAGGCCACGGGGACTCCGAGGGGGCGGGACGGGACGCTGTCGGCGGGGGGGAGGCCATGCGCTGCCTCACGGAGCGCCCCAACCAGAGCGTGGCTTTCACCACGGCGCAGGTGGCCCTGGACGCAGCCAGCAGCGGCCTCCTGGTGCGCCCTAACGTTGCACCGCACCCCAGGCACGGCCACGTGGTTGTGTGCGCTGCTTGCATGTCGCGATCGAGGCCGCCTGCCGCCGCGTCAAGGCACCAAGGATCGCAGGGAGGAAGATTTGGCATTAGCCAGGCCAGAGCACGCGGCGCGCGGCGCCATGACGCAGACGGTGTGAGCAGCGCTGCTGCACAATTGGGAACTCAATGGGAAATGAGTCCCGTGCGGCGTGATGCTGGCCGCAGGCGCCAGAGGAGCTGAGGCTGGTGTGCGGCGGCGGCTGCGCGCCCCTGGGTTCGTGGAGCGCATGCAACTGGGGTCGCGTGCCGCGCGCCTCGCTCGTGGCCTCCGCCTGGTGGAGTCGACTGCCGGCGCGCGTGGAGGCGGCGGCGCTGTGGGTGAGCGCGTCGTCGCAGGCCGGCTGGAGCGGAAGCACCAACTTTGCCCAGGCAGACGCGCGCTTCCTGGCCTCAGGCAAGCGGGTGGGGTGAGGTGGGGTGGGCTGGGGGTTCCTAGCCTCAGGCAAGCGGGTGGGGTGAGGTGGGGTGGGCTGGGGGTTCCTGGCCTCAGGCACGCATCGGGTGTGGTGGGGTGGGTGTGCTGCATGCGTGTCGGAACGGCCCGCCGCCGTGCCAAGGCACCCAGGATCAGCGAGGCAGGGCTGCACGGGGAGCTGCGGGCCCACCGCGAGCGCACCACACTTGCCCTCTGCGCAGCGCGCGAGCTGGGGTTCCTGTCCCCAGGCACCGCCAGCCTCAAGCCCGTGCAGACGGTGCCGCAGACGGTGCTGGGTGATGTTGAACTGGCGGCGGCCACGGCGTTCTGGCAGGATGTCGCCACAGTGAGTATCTTGGTCACGCACGCCATGACGCGTGGGTCCCATGGTCACCGCGGGCCGCGACGAGTCAGCCGGCATGCACATGAGCTCACCCGGGCTCAAGCACGCGCCCCCACGGCCTGTCTTGGCTGCAGGCGCTGCCACCATCGGACTCCCCCGACGCCACCACTGCGCCCTCGCAAGCAGCACCAAGTGCTCCTTCCACCTCACCTCCGCCGCCAGGCAGCGACTGGGGCCAAGCGTCAGCGAGCGGCCCCGCCGCTGCGCCACCCGACCTGGTCACACCGACGGGGAGCGGCGCAGGTGGCGGCGGCGGCGGCGGCCCCTCCGTGGGCGCGATTGTGGGCATCGCCGTGGCGGCGGCGGCTGGGGGCCTGGCGCTCATGGCCGCTGTGGCGGTGGTCGCGGTCAAGGTGGTGCGCGGCAGGCGGGACCGGCGTGCGCGGGAAGGCGCTGTGCTGAGCCCCGGCGCGGCAGAGGAGGCGGCTGCTAGCGAGATTGGTGAGGCCCTTTGACGCTCATCTGACTGATGCTCGCAAGCTCGCAAGCTGGTGGCGAGGCACCGCTTTGTCAGCGATCAACCACGTGCGCTGCGCTTGCCATGCCACGTGTGTGCGTGTCGCGGCGCAGTGCTGCAAGTGAGCAAGTCTGCGGCGGTGTGAGCGCTGCGAGTCGGCCTGGACTCCGAGGCGCGACCGCTGGCTGCGCTGGTGCCTGGCGCCGGCCTGATCCTCGGAGCTGCGGCAACCTGCTGCCCTGCCTCTGGGCGCAGTGTTTGCAGTGGCTCTGGCCTGCACACCGACGTACCGAAACACATCACTCTGGAAACTGCTCATAAGCTGCTCCTGCACCAGCACGCACGGCACACATGCAACGCCCGCACGCAATGCAGCGAAGCGTCATGGGCACTGGCCCCTTGCCGTCTCCGCACAGCGAGCGAGGCAGTTGCCCCAGGGGCCCGTTGGCGCCCACACCGCGCCCTCCAAGCGCAAAGAAAGGCCAGGGAGGCGCGTGCTCCCCGTGCAGGGAGGGCAAGGGCGCGTGCCCCTGTGCTGGGCCGCCAGGCATGTGCATGGGCACCCCTCCGCCGCCTCCCCATGGCAGCGCACTCCTGGCGTCCCTGTCCGCATCCCATGACGCAGCACTCCTCGCGCCCCTGCCCACATCACATGATGGCACCCACATCACACGATGGCCCGCAGAGCACATGATGGCGCCCATCACATGATGGCACACTCCTTGCCGTCCTTGCCCGCCAGCAGCTCCGCAGGCAGGTGCTTGAGCAGGTCGGGCGGCAAGTTGAGACCCTCGAAGTTGAGCTCGCGCTCCTCGTCGTCCGCTGCGCACACACACACACACACAGCCAGGACACCCCGCAAGGGTGAGCCCCTCAACGTTCAGCTCGCGCTCCCCATCGCCCGATGCGCGCTCGTCAACGGACACAGCAGCGTCAACGGCAGCTGCCCAACACCACGCGCGAGAGCGGTGTCAGTGTGCTCCCGCACCGGAGTCCAACCAGATGCAAGCAACCGCCCCACACGCCTCAACGCACACACCGTGGTACCCAAACAGATGCAAGCACGGCCTCACAGATGCAAGCACAGCGTCACGCACACACCTGCCGGCGCGCCGCCGCCATCCCCACCAGGGGCGCCCGTCTGCTCCAGGTCCGAGTGGATGCTCGCACTGATGTCCTCCACAATGGCGGCCGGGGGGTCGCCGTGGCGCTGCATCTGCACCCGGCAGCACAACGAGCACCCAGCAGCGCAGCACACGGCTCAGGTGCGGCATCTGCACCCGGCAGCACAACAAGCATCCACATGGCTCAGGCGCAATCCAGGTGCAGGAGCGGGAGAGCGGGAGGCGTGCGGGCCAGCTTCTCCTCGCCGCACGCACCCCCAAACACGCACTGCCGTCCCACGAACCTCATGTATGAGCTCCATGAGCCGGGTCATGTTGTCCGGGTCCGTCTCATATGACTGCACACGGCCTCGATGGCCGCCAGCTGCGCCGTGTAGCGCGACAGCTCCTCCTCGTTCAACTCGCCGGCGTGCGCCTCAAGCCAGGGAGGGTACTTGTCGCGAATCTCCTGCGTGACGCACCGCACCGCACCACGCACACACACAGCGGTGAGGCTCCCCTCTGCGCAGACCGCTGGCTCTCGCCCGCTGCGCACATTGCAACACTGGAGTGCATGTCGACCTCCCCGTTTTCAACAGCCTCTCCCGCCTCGTCCCCTGCCTCCTCCTCCGCCTTCCCTTGACTCGCTTCTTCCCTGCCTCTTCCCTCCCCTTCTCCGTGACCCACACCTTGAGGGGCGTATACAGCACATCCTTGCTCAGCAGGTTCTGCATGATGAAGTCCACCACAAAGTTGCTGCCCGCGCCGCCGCCCTCTCCGCCGCCCCCTGCGCATGCATACAGGTACACACGTTGCGCGCGGCCAAGTGCTGCGGGACACCTGGTACAGTATTGCCTGTGGTACCCCAACAGACGCCACAGATACGGCCTCACGCACACTTGCCCACCAGCACTCGCACGCACACCATGATGCCGCCCCAGCACACGCCCCGCCCTCCCCACCCACGCCGCTGCCCCCGCAAAAGCAGGCAGTGGCCCTTGCCCGCCGGTGCACCCAGCTCTCCAGCACGCCCTCACACACACAGTCCTCCTTTCAAAGGCCACAACGCAGGCCACCCACCCACCAGAGCACCTGACCACTCACCCAGAGAGTTGAGCAGGTCCCCGAACGGGAAGCCGCTCCCGCCCCCCGGCCCCCCGCCGCCCATCAACCCCGCCAGCCCGCCGCGCGCCCCCAGCTCCGCCCGCCCCGCCGCCGCCGCCCCGGTCCCGCTGGGCGCGCCCTCGCCCCGCGCAAACTTGGACTGCGACTTCACCGTGCGCTTGGTCTGCTGCATGAGCCCTCGCACCGCCGAGGACTGCACCGCCGCCGGAGGCACCGCGGAGGACGACGGACCCGCCTCCGCACCTCCACCGCCAGCCACCGCGGCGCCCCCTCTCCCCACATCGGGACCCCCCACCCCGCCCAGCCCCAGCATGCCCAGGTCCTCAGGGTTTAGCTGCAGCTGCTGCATGATGGCCTGCAGGGCCTCCTCGGCTCCGTCCGGCAGCACCCCGTCGCCAGCAGCAGAGGCGTCAGGGCCGCCGGGGGAGGGCGGGGCGGCGGCGCCGGCGGCGGCGGCGGCGTCAAAGCCACGCCCTGGCCCGCCTGCGGGGTTGGGGTGGGGCAGCGCCGGTTGGAGTGTGTGTGAGGCCGTCCGTGTGCCAGCCGCACGCGGGCGTGGGCGTGCCGGCGCGAGGCACGTTCAAACGGATGCAAAAGCCAGAGCACACTCGGATGTTGCGTGTGCAGGTGGCAGGGCGGATCAGGTGCTGCGCCCACGCGTACGCAGCGCGGCTCCGCTGCACTCGCGTGCGCTGGTCTCCCAAAACGCGAGGAAACACTGACGCGCTCAAGAGTTGGGTGCAGCAGGGTGCGGGAGGTGTGACTCACGGACTCGGCCAGCCTCTGGCTAGTGTTGCGTGCAGCGCACAGCCGGCCTGCCCCTTGAGCCAGATGACTGACACACGCCCACCTCCTCCATCCCTCACCCCACAACCCTCCTCCTCCATCGCTCACCCACGCCCGCCTCCTCCCTCGACTGTCACTCACCGACGCCCGCCTCCTCCGCCCCTCACCCACAGCCCGCCTCGATCATCCCTCACCCCACAACCCCGCCTCCTCCATCACTCACCCACGTCCACGTCCTCCCTCGACCATCACTCACCCGCGCCCGCCTCCTCCGCCCGCCACCCACACCCGCCTCCTCCCTCAATCATCACTCACCCCCACCTCCTCCACCACTCATAATCACTTACCCATGCCCGCCTCCTCCATGAGTTTGAGCAGCTCATCCATGAGCTGCTGAGCGTGGGGCGCCAGCGGGGCGCCCGGCCCCTGAGCAGAGGAGGCGGCGGCGTCAACCGCAGGCCCCTGGGGTGCGGCTGCCTTTCTGGAGGCTGCGCCTTGGCCCCTGGGAGGCAGCGTGGGGAAGGCCGAGCTGTTTGCTGTCTTTGGGGACGGTTGCGGGGCGCTTGGGGCAGCGGCATCTGGCGGCAGCAGGGGCGGCTGGAAGGGCTTGTTGCACATGGCGCCCGGTCCCCGGCCGGGGAGCTTGGCGCTGCCTAATCCGATGCCCAGGCCGGCGGGTGAGTGCTGCTGCTTGGCGTGGGGCGGTTGGGGCTGGGCGGGGGGTGCGGACGCTGACGCAGCGGGTGACCTGCGTGCGCCGGGGCCGCGGTGACGCGCTGGTGAGACGGACATGCGCCGTCCACTGGGGGGCAGGGCTCGCTGATCACGGGCTGCTGGTGCAGGCTGAGTGCGCATTGCCCAGGTGTTGCGCCTCACCCCGTAGCGGCGTGCTGCGCCGACGCCGGCGGTGGGGACGCAGGTGCCCGTGCCTGCTGAGCAGGCGCCGCGGCAAAGTCCGTGAGGGCCTCTGCGCAATCACCAGGCAGCCATCATCAGCCTTGCAGCAGCTGGGAGGAGCAGCGTGGCGCGTCTGGCCTCGAGGTCCGACCTTCCACCGCGCGCACCGTTCAGCAGGTCCTACAGGTCATCGCCAGCTGCTGCATCCGTGCTCGTCATCGCTGCAAATGGAGCTCTGCCCCTACACATGACCAGCAGGACCAGCAGCCGACTCCGCCCTGAGCCTGCAGTCAGCGTTTGGCGTAGTGGGTGGTGCGCTCGGCCGCCTGCCCTCGCCCTCACCCCCGCCACCCGGCAGTGCCACCTCCACC
>QAXK01004426.1:0-13426 GCA_004335735.1 Chlorella sp. KRBP | reverse complement strand
TGTTTGCATCTGTTTGGGCGCCTCGGCGGGGCCGGAGCCCACTACCGGGCGTATCAGATGTCTCGCAGCACTCAGGCACGTGAGCCAAAGACAAAAAGTCCTGATGCAGGGGCACGCCTTCCCTGCCGCTCCCCAGTCGTGGGGACCCTCGATATGTGTGTGTCCAACATCCCAAAAGCGCACTCACAGTGTGCCCTGCACGAGAAAGGTGGGCCGCTTGCCAATGCTCTTCTCCAGGTTGTCGCGGAACGTCTTGAACACCTGCAGCAAATGCAAGTTTTCCAGCACACGACAGGAGGAGCGTATCCACGCACTGCCGCCATGGCTGATTGCTTCATTGGCCAGCGCCCCACTTTGCGGCAAGTCCTACACAGCAGCAGAAAGTACATCAGGTTTGCATGCCGGCAGTCCTCCCTGCCTCCGTCCCTCCCTGCTATTGTTCTGCCTGCCTGCGCACCTTGACTCTAGTGCACCTTGTATTTGCCCTCGTCACGGCTCTGGCCTACCTGTACCTCCCCTCTGGGCCTGACCACACACCTCCCCTCTAGGTGCTGCGCTCCTGGGCTCACCCCTCCCCCACCATCCCCTGCTCTCTCGTCAGCGCAGCGGCGCATGGCGAAAATGTGCTCCCCCACGAGGTGCAGGAGCTTGTGGCACGTCAGCTCATCCAGGGCCCTGTCAAGCCGCAGCTCATCACCCAGCAGCGCGTGAAAGTGCGCCTCTCCAGGCTCCAGCTGCAAGTCACACAGCTGGAGGTTCCGCACAGGCGCAGACCAGCAGCAGGCGTGTGTGACCTGCAGCTGCAGCCTGGAGTGCAGCATTTTCACGCGCTGCTGGGTGATGAGCTGCGGCGTGACAAGGCCTTGGATGAGCTGACGTGCCACAACCTCCTGGGCCTCCTGGGGGAGCACATCCACGCAATTCCCCGCTGCGCTGACGAGAGAGCAGGGGATGGTGGGGGAGGGGTGAGCCCAAGAGCGCAGCACCACAAGTGCACCACCGCATGTCACCCTCACACAGCACAAAGTGTTGGCACGTGCTCTTCCCCGAGCAAACTACCCACCTCGATGAACTCTGCGCCGATGGCCTTGCGCTTGGCCTCCGGGTCCGTGAGCCCGGCCAGGCGCGCCAGCATGGCCGCACTGTGGTCCACGCATGTGACGGGCAGGTGCAGGTGGTTCTTGAACATGTCCATCACGCGCTCTTGCTCCTGCACACAGCGACAAGGAAGGCCACATACACGCGTCAAGGTGACAAGCTCGTGCTGCTGCGCCAATATCAAGACGATGAGCGAAAGGGGAGCTGACTCCAACGGCAATTGCAACGGGGACGGCAAGCCAGTTCTGCACCCAAGCGCCCGCAAACGTCCCCTGGGTGTGTGGCCAGCTGTTGGTGCCTTGGTGGCCTGGCGACTGCATGCTCTGGCCGGCAGGCTCTGGGCTGGTGCTTAACCTTTCCTCGCTGCTGATCCGTGCTGCCTTGGTTGCGCGGCTGGGCCGCCCCATTTGCAAGCGCTCACACAAACACACGAAACACCCGCAGCCCCCCTCACCTTGAGGCGCAGCAGCCCGTTGTCCACAAACACGCAGTGCAGGCGGTCGCCCACCACCTTGTGCACCAGCGTGGCGGCCACCGTCGAGTCCACGCCGCCCGACAGAGCGCAGATCACGTGTTGGTCGGGGCCCACCTGTGCCACAGCACACACACGTGAAAGGACGACAAACGTGGGCTATTGCGTGGGCGCAGGCAACAGGCACTGCTCGTGGCGAGCACACAGCTCTACTGCCGCCTGTGTCGCTTGCCTATATGCTCATCTGCTGGCCAGAGATGGCCGCGCCAGATGTCAAGCTAGACACGCACGCAGCAGATGGCCACATGCCCACATCAGACCCAGGCTTTGACCCACTGCCGCCTGCCATTTGCTGTTGGGCTTCCCTGCTACCCTCCCTCACGCAACAGGCCATTGACGACCTGGGCTGCCGGACTGCTTGCTGCTCATGCTCACGACTACCTGCTCTCACGATGCAAACACCATCTGACCCTCTTCGCTCCCTCACCAGGTCGTTGATGAGCTTCATCTGCTCGTCAATCACTTGGTTCATGGACCAGTCGGGCACCACGCCGGCAATGGTGAGCAAAAAGTGCTTGAGCATCTCCATGCCGCCCTCGGTGTGCGCCACCTCGGGGTGGTACTGGAAGCCGTAGATGTTGCGCTCGGGGTTCTCAATGGCCACAATGGCGCCCTGCATGCGTCAGCGCGTGAGTGCGTCGGTGTTATGTACACCTGTCCTGGCGCCTCATCGCAACCATGCACCACCCTGCGTGTTCGTGCGCGTTGGTGCCGCAACGTCGTCGACAGGAGGCCCTCACCTGCACGACAGCACCGGTGCTCAGAGCTGAGCTGGCACCTCATGCTGCACCATTGCTGCAAGCCTGCCCTGCCTGCCTGCGAGTGAAACGAGTCGTCTTCACTGGTACCTTGCCTTTCCTCAAAGCGCACCTGGTGGCTCTTGGCGACGGCTGAGAAGCCAGCTGGCAGCGTGACTGCCTCGTCTCCGTGGCTCATCCACACGTTGACGGCCGCGTTGCTCTTGAGGTATGAAAAGAGCTTGGAGCCGGGCGTCACGTCGATAGGCATGCGCCCATACTCGCCGCCGTGCACGGCGGGCTTGACCTCGCCACCCAGCAGGTGCGTGATCATCTGTGCGTGGTCAGCAGGGGCAAACGCGAGTGACGCACCAGTGACGCACCCAGTGTGGCGGCGCCGTTGGCACTTGCGGCAAGGCAAGCGATCAGGGACCGTGTGTAAGGCGTGTGGATGTGCACGCGTGCGCCTGCACAGTCTGACGTGTGGTGCTCGCTCCTGCCATGTCTACCTGACACGCACCTGCATGCCGTAGCAGATGCCCAGCACGGCGACCTTGTTCTCGGCCGCCCACTCGAAGAAGCCGTCGGGCACGCGCGGGGAGCCCTCCACGTGCACCGAGTTGGGGCCGCCAGAGAGGATCACCACCTTGGGGTTGACGCTCTTGATGCGGTCCTGCGATAGAGGGCGGGTGCGGACGGGGCACGCGACAGGTGCGGGTGCGGTACGTGGCATTCGCTGCCCCAGCTCAAGAGCTGGGCCCTGGTGCTGCTGCAGCTGCTGCACGGTGGACTGGTGGACTGCTGCTTGCCGATCATGCTGCTTGACGCTGCGGTGTGGGCCAACACGTTGGTCGACACCCCCATCACGATGTTCTGCCCGATCGCCCACACGCTGCCCCTGCCTGACGCGAGTTCTCGCAGGCGCGGTCGCGCACTCTGCAGCTCTACGCTCTGCTCTCTGCGCCAAGCGACGCACCAGCGAGGCGTCGCCTGGGAACATGGCGGAGAACATGGAGAACTCGCGAACACGACGCGCGATAAGCTGCGTGTACTGAGAGCCATAATCCAAGACGAGCACCGTCTGGTGGTCGTGCGCAAGGCCCATAATGTGCTCCGACATCCCGCTGCGTGGAGGCTGCCGCCGGTGCTGCTGGAGGCTGCGACTGAAGGCGCTGATGCGTCGCCGGGTGCTGGTGATCGCGGTACGTTGCGGTCGAAGCGATGATCGCATCTATGAGGCTCGCCCTGGCACCCCGACCCTCACCCGCAACGTGCCGCCATGACGGAGCAGAGCAGCAGCAGGCTCAGGAGCAGGCTCAGGACGCAGGGCAGGGCCAATGTGACCGCTCCAAGAGCTCCAAGGTGGCTGCTGGGCTCTGACGTGTCGCGATGCTGCGCAACATCGGTCTGGTACGCTGCATCCAGATCGCAGGCGCAGAGCCTGGAGAAGGAGAGCTCGTGCGTACGAGGCCTTAAACAATTGTAGCAGGCTGCTGCACAACCGCTTGCTGCCTGATCTGCGCACCGCCTGCTGCGGTCAGCCTCGGCATGCGGCTGCGTTGGCATGACGCCGGTGGTCGTCGCCCCATCGCTCTTTGCAGCAGCAGCCAGCATGCACGCATCATCCACCATCTACACAGTCCACCTGCACGCCGCACCCTGCCGCTCGCTACCACCCACAGGCTCCTCACAAGATCACGGTCGTCCAAGCGCCAAACGTCTGCGGATAATAATTAGACGTGCGCTGCGGCCGCAGTCCAGGTGCACGCCTCCGTCCGATACAGCCCTGCCTGCATATACCCATGCTGCGACACACTCACGAAAACGGAAATCACCGGGCCTTGCGCGGCCCTTGTCCTCACGCTCTCCCCTCCGCTGCACATCACCCTTCTCACCCGCACGTGCCAACCCAGGCCCCACCCACTAACCACTCACTAACCGCATAACAAAACACGCCCACTCCCCGCTTACACCGCACCACACGTCAACAACTACAGCTTGGCCATCATGGCGGGCGTCATGTCGCGCTTGCCCGCCACCACCACGTCCGCCACGCCAACCTCCTGCATGTAGGACTGGAAGCGGCCCAGGATCTGCGGCAGCGTGGGGTACTCGTTGTAGAGCAGGCCGCGCTTGTGGGCCTCGTCGCGCACAATGGCGGAGATGGCGGGGTAGTGCATGAAGCTGATGGCGGGGAACAGGTGGTGCTCAATCTGCAGTGGTGGCAGGTCACGTGTGCGCCACGCGGTTGGCACGTAGCAACAGCAACACGGTGGAGCAGGGCGAGTGTGTTCTGAGGCCGGGTGGAAGCTTGCATAGCAAGGGTGCGAGCCGCAGTCGAGCGTGGGACAAGTGGCAGAGTGCCACCCACTCGTGGCGTAGCTCACCTGCAGGTTGAGGCCTCCGGTGAAGAAGTTGCCCACCACGCCGCCCCAGTTGGCGCTGGTCAGCAGCTGCTGCACGCCCCAGTCGCGCTCCAGCGTGCTCTGCTCGTACAGCGACACCTGCGCGTGAGGAGGAACACGTGCACAAGCGCGCCACCTGCGTGAGAGGGCCGCTTCAACAGCAAACCACAGCCACCGTGACCACACAGCGACCCAGGCCATCAGGCCCGTACCGTATGTTGCGTGCGCCACATCTGCTTGTTAAACGACTGCTCCAGATGAAGCTTACAACGAAGCTCAACGGAACAAACAAACAAACAAGCACCTGCATCAGTCCAGCCGTACGACACCTCACCTGCGTGGGTCCCTCGTGAAGCGGCTTGGCCTCTGGCACGTTGTGCGACACGGCAAACGTGCCCGCCAGCACAATGGACTGCGTGAAGACGTACGCCGCCGCGCCGGACAGCATGGCCGTCGTGCCGTGCATGGCGAGCGGCGCAAACCACAGCAGGGTCCAGTGGGTGAGCTTGCCCAGGATGACAGTGGCCTTTTCAAAGGGCGAGGCGCCGTAGAGGGTGGCGCCGACGGTGCGGTTGGCGGCCAGCGCCTGGAGGTCGCCCGCTTGGAAGACGAGGTTCAGGAAGGGGAAGAGAAGCCACTGCAGAGGTGCGGGGTGAGGTGTGCGGGTGCGGGTGGAGCAGAGCAGCAACAGCCGGTCATGAGGTGACTCAGTCGTGAATTAGTGCTGGGGAAGCAGCGCTAGAGGGTGCGGCGCTGCGAGCCGCTGATTTGCTTGCTGCAACTGAGGGTGGCAAATCAACGGACCATGTAGAGGTGCTGGAACTGGTGGTACCACGCCTTGGGCTGGCGTGCGTCAAAGCGCAGGAAGGGGAACGAGTTCATCACGTCCTCGTCAAAGGCGTCGTCGTTGCAGTGGATGTGATGCGACACCTGTGCACACGGGGCAGCAGGAGGTGAACACGCCAGCAGTCGTCAGCCTCCTCGCATCACACAGCCCCGATGCGACCTGGGCGAGCTGCGGCCCAATCCACTGCTGCCACAGCCCAGAGAGGTGCCCAGAGCCCAGCGCCCGCTCGCCTGTATGACAGCGACTTAGTGCACCGTGTGCCATCCCGCACCTGGTGGTGGTAGCGCCACATGAGTGAGCTGCCCCCCGTGAGGTCATTGGTCACACCCAGCAGGTTGTTGACCCAGGGCTTTGTGCTCATGGCGCCGTGGTTGCCGCAGTGCTGGATTGTCAGGCCTGCACGGGCAGAGCACCACACCAAGGTGCAGCACGTGACGCGGCAGATGCTTGCTGCAGGCGCCAGCAGAGAGAGCCCAGCAGCCACCCAGCCAGCTCGCTGTTCTCCACCGCTGGTGCCCAACCACGGCGCCCGCCCCCACTCACCAATCCATGCGCCCGCCAAACCTGTGGGCACGAGCAGCAATGGCATTTGGCATGCGGTGGTCCGTTAGGCGGTCAGTTAGTGGTGGGGCGACATGTGCTGCCTGCACCGCAACCACTGCGTGCCCTGACCCTACCCCACTGCTGCTTGGGATCATCTGCTCCCCAGGAATGGCTGCACCAGAACACCTGACGCTCACCGAGCAGTGCGCCCGTGACCACGTTGGTGTCCAGCGCATAGAGAGTGTAGGCGCCGATGGCGTAGGCAATGACCGTGAGCGCCGCCCACTCGCTGCCCGACCGGTGCGCGCCCTTGACCTCCTCACCCTTGAACACCTCCTTGCGCACACGCTCCCTGCAGAAGCATCGATGTGCGCACATGAATCCACGCGCCAACGCTGAGCAGCGTGCGACCCTCTCGCCACTTGGTCAAGGCCACATTGCTCCTCACTGAAGGCAGCTGGGAGTGCACACTAGTGCTGCCGCAGCCACAGCTCCTGCTGCCGGCTCCTGCTTGCTGTTCACTGACACTGCCTGGCCGCCGCGCCCAGACCTGCCTTGGCAGCACCGGCCCTGGCACGCCCGCCACTGGCCACGATCTCTGCGCACCTGACGGTGTTGTAGAAGTCTGAGTCGTTGGGGTATGGCGCCCGCGGCACGGCGCTGACGGGGAAGTCCTGCAGCACCGGCAGGCGCTTGAGCATGCCCGCCGCCACGTCGGGCCGCAGGTGGTAGCTCTCAAACAGCGCCGTGCAGTCGCGCCCGATGGCGAGGTTGAGCAGCCAGCGGCCTCCCGGGTGCCGGCTCAGGTAGGGCGTCAGGTCGTACGCCACGCCGCGGTAGACCGTCCACTTGAGTCCCTTCCAGCGCTCGTCCTCCCAGGGATCGCCACCTGCCGCAATGGATCAGCAATCAGGCAGGCAGTGCTGCTGTTGATGCACCGAAGCGCCTGCTGACCGCTCTTGCTTGGCGCTGTCCTTGGCAGGGTGTCGTGGATGCGCTTGTGGCTGAGCTCAGAGGGGAGCACCTACCTGCTCCGGCGGCTGCTTCCACGGGCTGGTCCCGCTCCACCTGCGCAACCTCTGGCTCCGCCACGACGCGGATCGGCGCCTGGAGCGGCCTCGCCAGCTGCTTGAGCGTCTGCACGCCGTGTGGTGGCAATGCGAGCCCATCAGCGCCATCGCCGCGAGGAGCCTGGGCGGGCACGGGCTAGGACGATGGCATTGGTGCCGACGGCTCGCTTGAGCCGTGTAGGCGGTGCTTGCTGCTCACCTTGGCGCCGAGCACTGGCCTGAGCACCTGGGCCGCACGCCCAGGCACGACGCCAGCGACCGCCGTCTGGCGCTGCTGCTGCATGATGGACGCCCGCATTTATCCTGACGCTGCTGTTCCTCGGGGACTGCTGGTTCAGGCGGGCCACGAGCCTCAACGCTTGCACCCCAACTGCATGGACGCCGCAACGATGGAAAGCAGGATGGAGCAGCTGGACGGCGATGCAGCAGGCCCCAGGACAGATCCCAGCTGCTGAGAGGCGGCATCGGGCCTCTGCCGGACGGACGCCCGGGGCGTTCGAACGCGTCACGCGTCCAGCGCCGAGAGCTTGGCCTGCTGGCTCTGCGCCGCGGCCATATGGTTGGCTGGCAGCGTGCCTGAGCGTGCCTGCAGCGCCGCCTGGTCCAGCTCCAGGGCGTGCGCGCGGCAGCGCTGCACCGTGCCTGCAGGCACGCCAGGGCACGCGTGCATCAGCGCGCAGTGTGTGCCAGGACGGCATCAGGTGATGAGGGCTGTGGGGCGGCCAAACAACACAACACACGCACCTGCAGTGTGGCGGATGTCGACGCTCACGCGGCGGAGCAGAATGGTCTTGACGCTCGCCAGCGCTTGCTCCACCTGTGTCAATGGGCGGCGCCAATGCATGATGACCATCCCACATTGGGCCAGCCCTTGATGCTGCATTCCAGGCACCACGCACCACGCACCTGGGAGAGCTGGTCTCGGTCGCAACGAATCACCACCACGTGCGAGTAGGTCGAGTAGTACTTGACTGCACGCACAGGGGAACGCATGCATGTGGCGGCGGCGGCGTGTATGCAAACACGCCCTGCAGTCCGCATTGCGTGCGTGAGCACGCCCCCTACACGCATACCTTGCAGGGACGTCAACGACGCGCCCAGCGCCAGGTCCCCGCCCCACAGCTGCAGGGCCTCGCGCACCGCAGCGAGGATACCGCCTTCATCTGCCAGGCGTGCGCACGCAGGCGTGTGCACAGGCGTGTGCTGAAGGCGTGGCGTTTCGTCGTTCCGCTGCGGCAGTGCACCACGCCAGACTCACTGAGGCCATCCGCTGCCACGCCGTCCTTCCATGCCAGCTGCACTACCAGGTACCTGCGAGGCAGCACGCAGGATTGGGCGTGTGTGGCGGCTCCTTGTGGCGACTGCGGCACGTCCTGGAGAGAGGCTCACCTGTTCTTGAAGCGGACCATTGGCCAGCCATCACCGCCATGCCATCGTAGAGCGCATCTGCACTCTGAAGCGAGCCGGGGCACCCGCTCGCATGGCGACGACGGAGGCCCGCACCTCGCTCGCAGGTGCGGTTCCTAGGAGCAGCCTCTCCAAGAGGAGGATGAGCCCCCCCTGCGGAGCACCAGCTCTGCCATCATCATCCAGCAGCACCAGCAGCAACACGATGCGGCGCTGTGCAGGCAGGCTCTCGCAGCACCGTCGCTTCGCGCCCTTCACGCCGTGTGGTGCAGCGCCTAGCAGCATGCGGACTGTGTCGGCCAGTGTGGCCGCCGCTGCGCCACCCGCTCCCTCCAGCGCCGTGCAGACGGAAGTGGGCGCCATCGCGGCCATCCAGGCCGATCTGCGCTCCAAGCGGCGCACCGCGGTCGAGGTCATGACGCAGCATCTCGACACGCTGCACAGGCGCGAGCCGCACGTCCACAGCTTCCTCACCGTGGCCGCGGAGCAGGCGATGCAGCAGGTGAGGCAGCACCACAGGCGCGTGCTTGCCCTTGCAAGCACCTGCAAGTACTCTCAGCCTCTCAATTGGCTGCTGTGCCAAACCTCCTGCAGGCCGCGGCTCTCGACGCCCGCATCGCCTCCGAAGGCGTGGACGGGCTCGGGCCGCTCGCTGGCGTGCCTGTGGCAGTCAAGGTGCAGCATCGCAATAGGGCATGATCCTGGAGGGGCACCACCAGCAGCTCCTGGTTGTGGATGGACGGGGCAGCGTGTGTGCCTGGTGTGCGCCCGTGCGGCCTGCAGGACAACATTTGCACGCGTGGCGTGCGCACCACGGCCGGCAGCCGCATCCTGGACAACTACGTGCCTGGGTTCGACGCCACGGCGGTGGCGCGGATGGCGGCCGCCGGCGCCATTGTGGTTGGCAAGTCCAACTGCGACGAGTTTGGCATGGGATCGAGCTGCGAGAACTCAGCCTATCAGGTGCGGGTGCATTCAATCACCCGGGGGTGGTGCTTAGCTGCTCATGGCGGACCCAGCACTCCGCAGCTCCCACTAACTTGTGAGGAGGGACGAGCATCACGGCGGACGAAGCAGCTAGCCACTGCAACTCGTGCTAGGACCCCCCCCCCTTCTGTTGCTTTTGTTGCTTCTGTTGCTATTGCAGGTCACCCACAACCCGCGTGACTTGTCAAAGGTGCCAGGAGGCTCGTCTGGCGGTTCAGCGTCAGCGGTGGCGGCGCAGCAATGTGTGGCGGCCCTTGGCAGCGACACGGGTGCGTGCGATGGTGCATCTGGGGGATGTTGTTGAAGGGCGTGGCAGTGCGTGGCAGTCCTTGGCAGCGGTACGGGTGCGTGCAGGGTGGAGGTGTAGGGGAGCGGGGTGGTGGTGGGAGCAGCGGGGCTGGAAAGGGCAGCACCTGCATGCACTGCATTGCGTGGCGGCCCTTGACAGCGACAGGTGTGCAGAGGTGGTGGCTGGGAGAGCGGCACGTACGCAAGGTGGCGCAGTTCTCCGCCCTCCACCCTAATCTCCAGCACACCACAGCCCTCACGCCGCCTCCCACCCGCCTCCCACGCCCTCCCACCACCACCCGTGCAGGCGGCAGCATCCGCCAGCCAGCCAGCTTCTGCGGCGTGGTCGGCCTCAAGCCCACCTACGGCCGCGTGTCCCGCTACGGCCTGGTCTCGTACGCCTCCTCCCTCGACTGCCTGGGCCCCATGGGCACCAGCGTGCAGGACGTGGCCACCGTCCTCAGCGCCATCTCCGGGCACGACCCGCTTGACGCGACCAGTGCCACGGCTGGGCCCATGGCGCAGCAGGTGCTGCCGAGGAGGGAGCGGCTGGCGAGCCGACCGCTGGAAGGGCGCAGGGTCGCGCTGATTAGGGATACGCTGGGGGAGGGGTGCGCGGCCGAGGTGCAAGAGGGGGTTGCGGCGGCGGCGCGGCACTTCGAGAGCCTTGGTGCCGTGGTGGAAGAGGTGCGGTGAACGGACGTGTGTGTGTGTGTGTCGAGCTTCACATCTGGCGCGGCGATCTCTCGCAAGCAGATGAGCATATGTAATCATCATCACGCACAGACCTGGGGCACCCCCAGCTCCCCCGCCGCCCCTGTGTGTGTGTGGGCGGGGGGGGACAGGCTCAGAGCTAGGGCAGGCAGCGCACGTAGCGCACAGCAGGGTGGTGCATCGTCCATACCGTACGCTGTGCGTCCTGGGCATGCCTACCACCACCGCCACCACCACCCTCAACGAACAGTGTCTTGGTGTGGTGCATGCGTGTGTATCGAGCTTTACATCCGGCGCGGCAATCTCTCGCAAGCAGATGTGTGTGTGTTGGCTTAACATCTGTTTGGATACCTCGGCGGGGCCGGAGCCCACTACCGGGCATGTCAGATGGCGCGGATATCAGATGGCGCGGTGTGTGTGTGTGTGTGTGTAGCTTGTAAAGGGGTCTTCAGTCCGCATCAACCAAGGCAGCACGGGTCAGACCCGAGGGTAATCAGGCAGCGGCCCGGACCAGAGCATGCATTCACCGTGATACCAAGGCACCAACGACCATGTTTGGCATCACCATCATCATTGCATGGCGTTCATGCAGCACAACTGTGCTGCTGCCGTTTTGTTCCTGTTTGGCATGGGCGCAGGCTGGTGCTGGCTCTGGGGGGCCACTGTTCGGACGACACGCTCAAGCTCATGTCTCAGCTTGCCGCCTGCAAGGTAAAGGCTTCAACGCTGCAGCAAATAACAAGAGCAGCTAGGACTACAGCACTAGGAGAGAGGAGGCCTGGTGGATGATTTACGCACAGCTGGAACGCAGTGTGAGAGGGGCGTTGCAATGGAAAAGCCAGTGCCACCTGCAGAACAGGCCAATTGGGCACAGACGGCAACCATAAGACCACTGGTACTTGCGCAAGAGGGCCGCATTTTAGGGCTACTGCCTCATTTGCAAGCCAGGCTGAGAGCCACTTTGACGACTTGCTGTCAGAGTTCAGAGGGGAGCAATCCAACATAGAGATGACTCCTCTACGTGACGTGCTTGTGGTGGTTCTGCACCGCCTTGAGCGTCAGGACTGCGATCTGATCAAAGTCGATTTCAGAGCTCTGAGGGGAGCAGCCACCAAGAACACAGCGCCCGTGCTTGAAGCACGAGCTACACGAGCTAGGGGAGCTCTTAATACAACCCGAACAGAACAGCTGGCAGAGGCCGGTGGAACAGTGCTACTACTTCATACCTTTCCACCTGTCTATTAATCATCCCGCAAGCAGGCCACTGTGGCCGAGGCCCTGCTGCCCGAGGTGCTCCAAACCCTACTCCTCCTCCACCATGCGCAAGCCCTAGCCCACGGCGCCGGCGCCGGCAGCAGCGCCACTGCTTTGCAGCAGCAGCAGCAGGTGCGGCGACTGGAGAGCAGGCTTGTGCTGTTGTCTTGCACACTGCAGCCTCTGCAAGCACGCCCACCAGTTCTTTCCCTTCCTTTCTTTCCATGCTTATTCCCTGTCAGCAGGCGCTGCTGCCCACCACCATTGCGGACAAACTGACCCAGCACGTGCTGCTGCCAGTGGCGCAAGGGGGAGCAGGTGCGTGGTTCTTGACACCATGCACGTGAGGGCTTATGATGAGTTGACCCAGCTCACTCACTCTCCCACTCACTCACGCACGTACGCACGCAGGCCCACACAACCAGCGCGCCGCCACCCTGGTGCTGCAAACCCTCGAGGCCATGCGCCACCTATACCTCGACGACATGGTGCTTAGGGCGGGCTCCAACAAGAGGCACCCCGCAGACCCGCGCTCGTGGCCCACGTGCTGCTGCCTGGAGGTGGACTACCTGTTGGTGGCCAAGGTGGCGTCACGGTGCGTCGCTTTCCTGTTCGTTGAGCCTTCACTTACGGAGCTTAGCCTTAGCTGACGGAGCAGAGCAGTTGGTGGCCAAGGTGGCGTCACGGTGCGTGTTGCTCCTCCCTCCTCTCTATGCTATTAGCTTTCGTCACTGGGTAGGATTGCCTGTGGCCCTCATGCTCGCGTCACACTTCTGCCGTGCTTCAATCGCCACACCAAACTCTCCTCCCGGGTCACTCAGCAAATGAATGAGTGGTGCACTCACTTTCAGGTGCGGCGCCATGGCCACCGCTGAGCAGTACATCGAACTGTGGCTTGACCAGCACCACGCCACCTGCCACCTGAACGCCATGCAATGATGACGGTGGCGATGATTCACTCACTCGCCCTACCCCTTGATCCTAACTCCACTCACTTGCAGGTGCGGCGCTATGGCCACCGCTGAGCAGTACATCGAGCTTTGGCTCGACCAGCGCATCTCCCCACTCGCCAACTCGGTTGAGCTCCTGCTCTCCGCCCAGCAGCCCCACCCTTCCACTGCCATGATTACTGACGGCAGCAACGGTGGTGGCGGCGGGGGTGGCGGCGGTGGTGGTGGGGGAGGCAACGGTGGTGGCGGTGGGGGTGGGGGTGGTGGCGGCGGGGGTGGTATGGTGGGGATGGCGGCTCTTGCTGCTGGCGACCCTACCTTCTCACTCTTCCCTCAACTGCTGCAACGGGCAGTGAGAGACGCGAGTGGGGGTGGTAGAGGTGGCGCGGGAGGGGCTGGTGTGGAGGGTGGTGGAGGTGCGGGTGCGGGTGCAGGTGGGGGGAGGCAGCGTGGGGCGGCGGGCGGGGCGGGAGGGTCCAAGGGAGGTGGTTTGGGGAGTGAAGGGGGGAGGAAGGGGGAGGGGAGGGGGAGGAGAGCGGCTTCGCCCAGTGAGGAGGAGGGTGCGGTGCTGATGCTGCTTCCCCTCTCGTCAGT
>QAXK01004425.1:0-16810 GCA_004335735.1 Chlorella sp. KRBP | reverse complement strand
ACGGTGGGTGTGCAAGGACAGCGCGTGTGAGCGTGTGAGAGAGACTGGAGGCCTCCCACCGCCGCTGCGTCGTCACGTCGCCCTTCATCTCCGCCTGCACACGGTGGGTGTGCAAGAAGGAGACAAAAGTGAACGGTGAGAGAACGAGAGAACAAGCTGTAACGCGACGCCATCCAGGCATGCGCCAGATGGCGGACCCAGACCAGCAGGTGCCGTATCGTGTGGCAGGTACGGTGCTGTGTGGCTCCCTGCTGCCCCTGCCCTCTGCCCATCCGTCCCGGATGGCAAGCTCGTCTCACCTGCCAGGCGTTCTCCTTGCGGTGCTGCTGTGGCGCTCTGCTGCCCCACCCTCTGTGACATCCGTCCCGGATTGCAAGCCGTCCCTGGTCGCACAATCGTCTGGCTAACCCTAACCCTAACCCTAACCCTCTCACCTGCCAGGCGTTCTCCTTGCAGAACCTCGACTTGAGGTTGAACACCACGGTGGCAAAGCCCAGGATGAAGCTGGTGGACAGGATGCTCTTGACTACGTGGTGCACCGTCGCCTGCAACAAAGACACATCATCATAACCATCATCATTGCATGGCGCACAGCATCATGACCATCATCATTGCATGGCGCACAGCATCATAACCATCATCATGGCATGGCGTTCACGGCAGGTGCCGTGGTGCTGCAGGACAGGAGGATTCACGCGCCAGTGTTGGAAAAAAACTTGTCGTGGATCATGGTTCGTAGCACAATCGTGCAGCAGTGTGCCACAGCATGTGTGCCACGCACACGCGCCAGCGAGTTGTACCCTGTCAGTTGTACGCTGGCCCGTGCCCCCATTACGCCATGTGCCACTGATGCTTCCCCATACTCTTCTTCTGGGCTGCCAGCGTGGCGATCGAGCAGACTGCACATCTGGCCGACACCGCCCACCGCCCATAAATCAACCTGTCGTCCCCCGGCACTGCCCGAACTGCAGGTACAGCTTTGTACGTACGGTACACCCGTCCGTACCTTTGGCACACCGATGAGTGAGGGCACGTACGCGTCCGAGACCGTGCAGACAGCCGCGATGAAGAGCAGCAGCTCCAGGGGCTGGTACACCTGCAGAGTTAAGGGCGGGTACGCGTGCATGCGACAGTGTGAGAGTGAGGGCGAGGGACCCTTGTGGCTTCTTGCTCCTGCACGCTTGCTGTTGGTGTGCTGCTGCTGCTGCTGTAGTTGCCGGCTGCTGAACACCTGGTTCACCATCCCTCGCCCACTGCTGCGCCCACCACCTCCTCCCACACTCGCTCAGCCGCTGCTTCTGTCGACCCATCCCATCCACGGCCGCTGCTGCTGCACCTCACGCACCACGGCCGCTGCTGCTGCACCTCACGCAGCACCTGGCAAGCCCGCGAGCCAGGTGCCATACACGCCAACACGCCCAAACCTCCGGGCAAGCCGCGTCTCGCACATCCCGCACACCCACCACGCAAGCTCAAGGTGGCAGGCGATGCCCTTCATGCGCCTCCACAAGACGCTGGGAGTCTTTGACCCATGACCCCTTGCACCTGTAGGCTGGGGCTCACTTTGGCTCCTGCTCGCCCCCTTTGGCTCCTGCTCGCCCCAAGGAATTCGCACACTGCCCGAGCGACCAGACGCACCTCTCGTAGTATGTAAAAGAGCTTGGTCTTGTCCCACTGCACCGGGCTGGATGAGAACCTGGAAAGCGTCCTGAGAAAGTTGTTGAGGCCGTAGCGCAGCACCAGGATGGCGCCCGAGATGACAATGAGCTGCCGGAACGCCATGGACTTGGCCACGCGGCGCAGCACCGTGGCGATGGCCGTGGTGAACTCCATGCCTGCGCGTATGTGGTGTGGTGAGTGCAAGTCGCTGGTTGTGGCTGATGCGAGACACACCACGCTGTGAGGCACGCCCTGGTGCGTATCGACAGCAGGCCTCCTCCTGTTTCGGCCATCGCCTGTTGCCATCGCCTGATGCGCATCGACAGCAGGATGTTATGGCCATCAGGAGCAGGCCGCCCCCTGTTGCCCCTGTTGCCCCCGCTGTGCTGGGTACTGCGCTGACGCGCACACGCACGCATGCACACAAGCCGCAAGCACTTGCCTGCTGTGAACTGCAGCGTGATGGTGGCAAACATGGCGCCCCCCACAAAGATGACTGAGAACATGACGATGTGGATGGGCCGCAGCTGGAAGCCCAGGCTGGTGGCCAGCGGCGGCAGGTCAGAGTGCTGGTGCTGCTGCTGCTGCTTCTCCGCTGCTGCTGAGGGCGCAGGCGGGGATGACGACGCACCAGCACCGCTGGGGCTGCTGCTGTAGTGTTGGCTGGCACTGGTGCTTGTGTTGCCGCTGCTGGTGTGCTGCGTGCCAGTGCCGCTGCTGCTGGAGGTTGCGGACGGGTGCGCCGTGCTGGCGGACGCCTTGTCGTGGGGTGGTGGTGGTGCTGCCACGACCACCACTGCCCCTGATGCCCTGTCTGAGGATGCGGAGGAGTCTCCTGCTGTTCCTTGGGGAGGTGCTGCGTGCACCGAGGTGCCCGTGGATTGCGACGCGCCTCCCCCTGGCTGCGAGCTGCTGGTGCTGACGGACGTCTTGACGCTGCTGCCCACATGCACGATGAGCGCGCGGGGCTTGGCTGGCGCCAGGCCAGGCCTCCGCGCGAGTGCGCACACACTCGGTGCCGCCCGCATTCGCCCAACGCCTGCGAGGCGCGATGCCCAGCGAGGCCAGGCTCGGAGCGCCCGCTCTGCTGCCAGCAGCTGATGATGGGACGCTCGGGCTCCGCTGCAGCGTCTGTGCGGGCCTGGGTGGTAGTCGGGGAGGCCGTCCACACACGGAAAGCAAGGGGGGTGCGAGCCTCAGGAGTGGCGTGAGTTGCTGCACTGCAAGCGTGAGGTGATGCGCGCAGGTGCTCGTCTTTGGCACGCCGTGAGACGCAGCATGGGGCTTGCGAAATCGCTCCAGAAAGGAGCACGCACCAGCAGTCACTGCTCGCATTGGCTCTCTGCCAGTCGCAGCTCATCTGCCGTGCAGCGCTATGCGAACAGAACCGCTGGCCGTGGCCTGCGATCGCCGCGGTGCGCTCGGGAGCGCCGCAACCTTGCAGAATTGGGCGTGCGTTTGGCATGATAAGACGGCGCCCCTTGATCAGCAGGAAGCCCCACGCCTGGCGTGCCCCGCAGCAGCAGCACTTGCGCTCCCTTGGGCGGCGCCCGCCACAACCTCTGCAGCAGCAAGCAGCACACCACACGCCGATGCCTTCAAGCGGCCTTCCAAAGCGGCATCAGCCGTCACTTGCCACTGGCGCCGCCCAGTATGCCTCACCTGCTGGTGGGCGGCCCGAGTAGAGCACGCGGCTGCTGAAGGCGGCGGGCAGATGCATCAGTGGCGGCACCACGCCATCCGAGCCAGTCAGCCCCGCAGACCAGTCCTCCTCCTCTGGGTTGCTCCACACGGACGACTTGTCTGAATGTGCAACAAACGCAGGGGCGCACATCTGGGCAAGCGCTTGACGCGGTGTCTGCGGGACTGCCAAAGGCGGAGGGGCCGCCGTGCAACTTGCTGCCTGAGCTAGTGCGCACCGTGGATGGTGAGCCTGCTGGTGCAAGGCCGGACGTCCATCATGTTGAGGCTGCGCGCACATGCGCATGAAACAGCATGCCGTCCCCCTTGGTGCATGCCTTCCTGCAGCACCAGTTACGCATCTCGAGCTGCGCCCCAAAGTCTGTGGCGTGGCGCACCTCTCGTACATGGCGAGGAAGGCGACGACGGCACACAGGCACCACGCTGGAATGGCCATGGCCCAGTGCCTGCGCGTGATGCAGCAGGTGTGAGTGGTACGCGTTGCCATGGTTCCAGCAGCGTGCGGGGCAGCGCGGGGCGGGCCACACGCACTTGTCTGGGATGTAGTGGACGCCCACGGCGTGCAGGGCCCACTCCGGCGCCAGCGCCCATGCGCAGTACAGCACTGCGGCAGCGGCACGCGATCCACGTTGGGCACATGCTGCGTTTGGCTGCTCCTGGCACAGGGCGCGCTCGAGATCTTGTCTTCCACGAATCGACGCACCGAACCATACGCCGGACGCGACCCAGGTCGCAAAGCCGTAGACCTCTGCCAGATTCGCCTCGCCCTCCGCAACGCGCATCTTTGCGCATTCTCTTGGTGTTCAGCCACAGGGTTGGCTGCCCTAAGGGTCGCTCCTCCAACCTTGCATTCTTCTTCGCCAGAGAGCACCAGAACAGTACACAAACGTCAAGGTGGTTTTGGGAGATCACGGGGTGCACGCAGGCTGCTTGGGCAGGGGCCACGCGAGCAGGGATACACGGAGGAGGACCAGGACGAGGAGGAAGGGACGAGGAGGCGGGAGGGATGAAAGGGAGGATGAAGCGTGCACACCAGGGACGTGCAGGTGGGGAGCAAGGCGTGCCTGACGAGGACACCGGCAGCTCACCCTCACCTACATGCGTCCATCATCATGCGGGGCAAGGTCAGTCAAGTGGCAGCGCCAGCAGGACTGTCACGTCGACGCCCGCCATTGCCAACACGTGTGCCCGCAGACGCAAAAATACCGTGTTGGTGTGGGATGAACAGGGTGGGGGGAGGGCAAGCCGTTGTGAACAGCGGTCACCAGGGCAGCACCACCACCAGCACAGCCAGGGCCACAAGCCCCGCCGCTCGTCGCAAGCGTGCTGCAGGCGCTGCCCGTGCGTCACATCCGGCTAGCGGCTACTTCTGCAGTGCCCCCCTTTGCCCCTCCCCAGCTGCGTGCACGCGTGCCGCTGAGCGCCAGCGCCAGGTTCGCGCACCACGTCCACCGCGCACGGCGCCGCAGCATGAAGGCGCCATGAAACGTTCAGCCGAGGGCACCGCAAACGCCTTGGAAGAGGTTCACGGCCAGGTTCCAGGACGATCACTGCATTCCCAACGGCACGCAAGGCCACATGCATGTCCCAGCGAAGCGCCCCCCCCACTGTATGTAGCTTTGAGAAGCCGCCGCCTTTCCATCACCATGCCACTAGCAGCACAAGCAGCACGACCACGCAGCAAGAATGCCCTGCGGCCACGTCCCTCGCATCTCACACTCTCTCGCACTCTCGCTCACACGCCGCCCGGCCGCACACATGACGGGAGATATGGGGGCCGGTCCTGGGCAAGGGCTCACTCACCGCTCCACACCTCAAGAGGCACCAACCAGGCAGCATGTGCCCACCATGCGAAGAGGCACCAACCAGGCAGCGTGTGCCCACTATGCGCCCCGCCATGCGTGCGCCCCCGAGTAAGCAGCCCAGGCATGCGCCCCGCCATGCGTGCGCCCCCAAGCAGCCCACGCGCCGCCCCACCCCGCCTCAATCAACAGCACCGCATCCCCTGCCTTACGCAGGCAGTGGGAGAGGCGCTGCGAGGCTCCAGGGAGTGCTGCCGTAGACGCCGGGCTGCTCTCCCTCCTACACTTTTCCCAGCACCGCCGCTGCGCCCTTCTCCAGGCCCCAGCAACTACTGCGTGCCGCTGCCATCGGCTGAGAGAGACTGCCAGCAGCGGCGGTGGCGGCCGTCCTGCTCCTCGTCCACCTGGCCGCAGGACCCACGCATCCGCGCTGCCGTCGACTGGCAGGCTGGCAGGCGTCAGCGGCGACGGTGGTGGGCCTCTTCCGCGTCCTCGTCCCCCCGGCGCGCCACGCGCCGCTGCCGCCTCAGGCGCAGTACATGTAGAGGCTGTTGGGAGGCGGGGCGGTGGCGTCCATCACGTTGGCCTTGGGGTACCACGCCAGGTGCAGCCGCGCCACACGCGCCGCTGCCGCCTCAGGCGCAGTACATGTAGAGGCTGTTGGAGGCGGCGGCGGCGATGACGTTGGCCTCGGGGTGCCACGCCAGGTGCAGCAGCTTGCTGGCGTAGTCGGTGCCCTGCTCGGCAGGGTCGGGCACGCCGTTGCGTTTGCTGTTGCCGTTCTTGCGGATGGCAAAGCGGTTGGCCTGCAGAGGGGACGGACGGCGCGACGCGACCCACCTTTTGTGAATCCGCTCGGCTGCCCTTCCTTCGCCCTGTGCCCGCCCCACCTTTCGCCAGCCGCCCGCCCTAATGCTCCCTCGTCAGGTGACGCAAGCAGCTGCCATCCTCGCCCCCCAGCAAGCACCGGCATCCCCATTTGCAGCCCGGAGCAGCACCTTGTTGGGCGTCGCCACCACCACGTGCCTTGTGCTCCCAAACACCCACGTGCCCTTGTGCTCACAAACAGCTCAAGCTCCCGGAAAGCTAGCAGCTAGCAGGTAAACCCAAACCTGATTTATCAACAACCGCACCTTGTTGGGCGTCTGCAGGCGCTTGCGCATGGGGTCACGCGAGGCCTCCAGCGTGAGCTCCACGTTGTTCCACGTGCCAAACACCCGGAAGAGGTTGTTGTACGACCCCGTGGCGATCGAGTCGCCCTTGCCGTTTATGCAGCAGTCGAACTTGTCAAAGATGGAGTCGTTCTCGTACAGGTCGCACAGCTACAGCACACGTGGCAGTTACACAGGCAGTCGCACACTGTGACGGCTGCAGCACCATGACTCCTGTCATGAACGCCATGCAATGATGATGGTGATGATGATGATGACATGTTGAGTCACAGTAGCGCACATCTGCGCATGACTGGTGGCACGATACGCAGTAGGCACCTCCGGTGGAGCACGCCGCCGGCCCAATCCTTCCCTTTGCCATTCGTCCCGCGCATCCCTACTCACCCGTGACCGCAGCTGCTCGTGCGTGTGGAAGGTCGCCACGGGCGCCGATTCCTTGTTGATGTCCCACAGCTTGAGCGTCATGTAGTCGCGGCTGAGGATGTACCGCCCGTCGCGGCTGAAGCTGATGTCTGATATGCTGGCAATGATCTCGGAGAAGAAGGACTTGTTGGCCTGCAGGTTTGTTTGTGCGAACAGAAGAAGCACTAGCTTGCCTGCGGTGCTGCTGTGCCTGCGGTGCAGGCTGCTTGCCTGTAGTGAAAGCAATGCTGCTCCCACTGAGGCCTACCCTACCCAACTCCTAACACGCAGGCGCAACTGCACGTGTGCTTCAGCGTTGGCGTGCTGGTCGCACCACCCTGGCCCCACCACCACCACCCACCTGCGACTCCACCTCCTCAAACGCCTTGGCGTGCTGGTCGCACCACCCTGGCCCCACCACCACCACCCACCTGCGACTCCACCTCCTCAAACGCCTTGGCGTGCTGGTCGCACAGCGCCGCCGCGCGCATGTCCGCCAGCCGGATACAGCCCTTGCTGCTGCTGTACGCAAACACGTTGCACTGTTGCGGGTGGAACTCGGCAGACGTGATGACCTGCGGCACCAAAAGCAAGCGCGTGCGTGAGCTGCTGTTCCGTCGCACACACGCTGGCGTGCGCTCACGTGCACACACTGGAGTGTTATTCCGTGCCGCCTGTGGCGCCATGAGGCGCCTGGCGCGCCGGAGCCATCAGGCGCCTGACTGACGCGCCCAACACGCGCCAAAATGCGAACAAGCACACCCATCAGCCTCAGTACCCACAGGCATGCACTAGCGGCACCTGGTGCTCACCTCTGGTGAGGTCCTCCATGTTGCCTGGCTTGATGTCCACAATGTTGAATAACTCACCTCTGTGAGGTCCTCCATGTTGCCTGGCTTGATGTCCACAATGTTGAAGCTCTGCTCCGTGATCTCCAGGTTCCACAGGTTGATCCGCAGGTCGTCGGCAGACAGGAACGTCTCCTGGTCGCTGTTGACAGAGACGCTGTTGATGTGGTAGGTGTGCGCGTTGGCGTACAGGCGCTTGCAGCGCGCCGCGAGCAGCACCTCGGTGTTGGTCACCTACAGGGGCGCAACGGGGGCGCCGTTTTTTCACTTGGGTGGCGCGGCCACTGGCCCCGCAGAGGGGCGAAACCTGTCAACCAGGCTGGTCTCTGGGCAGGGCGTGCAGGTAGAGCGAGAACCCGTAGCAAACAACAGCAAACACAGTGTGCGCCTGTGTCCACATCGCAAGAAGGCCAGCTAGTGCGGCCAACAAGCCACCGCTCCCTCCCCGCGTTTCTATGCCCTGCGCCCACCACCAGCTCCAAGTGCGCTGAGCAGGCGGCTGCGTGCACCGACCGCCAGGCGTGCCTCACCTTTGGCACCCGGAGAGCCGACACCCGTGCGTTGTTGGCCAGCGCGTTGACCTTTGGCCCGGGCGGCGCAAGCGTCCGTCCTTCTTGGTTGAAGTTGGCCAGGGTGGCCACCTTCTTCTCGTAAACCTGCGGGAACCACGTGTTCAGCGGGCCCTTGGTTGCAACGTGAGTTCGCCGTGAGCACATCGCACAGTATGGAAACGTGCGTCCCCAGAGCGACGAAGCGTGTTCCTGGCACCGTTGGCACCCCCATCCTCGCACCTTCCACAGCTTGACCGTCTTGTCGTTGGTGGAGAGCAGCATGCGCGTGTTGTTGGAGCTGCGGCACCACCGGACCTTGTTGATCTTCTCCTCGATCTCGAGCGACTTGAGGTAGTCGAACTCGGGCTCGTGCGACTGGAACTCGGTCATGTAGCGGTACTCATACGCCGCGCCCTTGGGCAGCTGCGGGCTCGCTCGCTGGTCCGCCGCTGGCCCTCTCTGCGTGCGCAGGCAGCGGCGGCGGTCACGAAGCGATTGGGGGCTGCGCGGGCTGCGGCGGCGGGGGCCAGCCCGGCTCAGGGCGCGTAGTGTATGCAGGCAACACCCTAAGCGTATCGCTGGTGCTGGATGGGGCGCTGCGGGGGACGAGCTCGTCGCCCCGACCGCTGCTGCTGCATCGTCAACATCGCGCAGTACTCACGATGCCGGGGCTGACGCGCTCGAACAGCACGACGCGGCCACCTCTGTCCCCAGTTGCCAGGTGCAAGCCATCGTAGTCAAACACCACCGCTGAGATGATGTCCGCTGCGGGGCATCGCACGCAGGGGGGCCGGCCAAATGCGTATACAGCAGTTGGTCAGCAGAGTCCCCAAGGCCCCAGGTTGAGCCTGAGAGCGCAAGCAAGCTCTGATGCGCTGCGCTGCACCGCTGTCCCGAGCCTGTGGAGCGCTGCGGGCCGAAACCCTGGCGCCCTCGAGCACGGCGATGGCTGGGGAATGCGCTGCCTTTCCCGCTGCTTTTCACACGGATGCGAGGCAGCTGTGCAGCAGGCCACTGGGCTCCTCCCGCTGCTGGCAGGTGCTGCGGATGTGACGCTCTCCTTCCTGCCGCACGGCATGAAGGCGCCGTGCACCCACCGCACGGCTGTTCGCCGTGCACCCACTGGTGTGGCGCTGGGAGCCCGCACCTTCCTGGATGTCTTCGCCAGGCGTGCGCTCGCCGAAGCACTGCAGGAACTGCCAGTCGGCCTCCGCAGATGAAGACATTGCTGCGAACGCTGCAGAGATGCGCTGGCTCCGTCTGCTGCTCCTTCACACCACCAGGACGCTCTAGAGCTGTGCCATCGCTGGCGCTTGGCTCTCGACGAGTGGTGGCAACTTGCGCGAGATGTCGACTTTGCGCACTGGCGATCGCTCAAGTGCTGCTGCCCTCACGCTGTGCAACTGTGACGAGGAGTCACTTGCAATGCCCAGCGGCCACCGCTGGGAGCCACGGACTTCCCCTCTTCCTGCATGAGGGTGCTCGACCAAGCACCGCTCTGAGGCGCGGCAGAGACGTTTAGTACCTGCGCATATGGCCATTGCACCACACGCACGGGGGTGAGGGGCCTTGCTGCGCCAATGGCGTGCCGGATGCACGGCAGAGGGTGCACGTCTGCGCCACTACACCATTGCTAGCCCACGCACTCCCTTGCACGCACCTGTACTTGGTCGAGTAGTCCTTGGGCGACACCACCAGACCACGCCCCTTGCGTGCGCCGCGGTAGATGACCTCGATGATGTCAATCATCTCCTGCTTGTCCGTCAACGCCCTGCATCGCGCACGTGTGCAGCACCAGGGTGCGGCGCCATTAGCCAGTAGCAGGCTCACGCAGGATGGGCTCCTACCGCAAGCCTTGCAGGGGATAGAGCCGCCCATCGGCGCACAAAGCGTACGCACCAGTTGATCTTGTTGTTGTTGCCCGTGCCCAGGTCAATCATGATGTGCTTGTTCCTGCGGGCAAAGGGCGCAGCCAAGAAGAAGCGGTGCGTCTACGGCCGTTGCCGGCGTGCGCAACCTTTTGCACCACCAGCACGACGCTCTCCAGCAAAGGCAAGCTGGCGAGATTTCTAGCAGCAAGGAGTCCTCACCTGAAGAAGAACATGCACGTGCACGGGTCGTACAACTCGTACCTGCACACCATCACCATTGTGCAGCACACGCTCTTGATTGCGCTGCCTTCGTCTGATGCCACGCACGCCCCGTGTGGCGAGGCAAATGAAGCGGCCGTCCTGGCAACAAAGCTGCCAGGTGCTGCCTGTGCGTTTGGTTTGCTGGGCCGCGCTGCCGCCCCGCGTGCGCGCAGCACCCGTGACTAGCTTGTCCCACACCGTGGCCTGACGCTGCAACTCCACTGATATGCTGCAGCGAAGCACTACTCACATGGTGTTGAAGTCGGGCACCTCTGAAATGTCCACCAGGAAGATGCAGGCAAAGTTCTTGACCTGGTCTGCGATGCCTGCAGCAGCAGCACAGTGCACAAAGGGCAACGGCAGTGGACGCTATGAGGCCTAGCAGGTTTGGCTTGTGCTTGTGGATTGGCTGCTGCAAGTGCCCGATCCCTCCTGCCAAGCACGATGGAGGCCTTCCCCCTTGTGAGCGACTGCGCGCAAGCCTGGCTTCCCGCCATTACTGGTGCTGAGCACACGTGGTCGCCTGTTGATACCGCGGCTATGCTGCAGCCACACTCGATGAGGTGCGGGTCCTGCTCACGGCTACGCCCCCCAACGCCCACACCCGCACACGCTGCCCATGCCTTGTTGCCGTAGCTAGCGCCGTGCCAAGGCGCATGCTGCCAGCGCAAGTTCCCCTGGAGCATGCACCTGCTCTTACGCACCTGCCAGCACTTCGTCCATGAGCATGCACGTCTCGTCGTGGTCATGCCCAAAGCGGAGCACCACCACCCTGTCCTCCTCGCCCAGGATGCACTGGTCCACCGCCCATCCGCTGTGAAGGTGCGGCAAGAGGTAGCTCATGGCGCCTCCGCTGACTGCCTGACGGCGCCTCGGCCCACGCCGCCGCTGCTCTTGAGCGCCAAGTGCTGGCGGTGCTGGCGGTGCTGGTGGTGGTCGCTGTGCTCCCGCCCAGCTGCCAGCAGCTGCTGCGGTGGTGCTGGGAAGTGCCGCTGGTGGCGCCGCGCCTCCCTCGCCTGCGCACGCATGCCCAACGACGATGCCACGCATGGTGAGGCACTGCACCAGACGTTGATGCTTACCTATGATCCAGGCGGTGGCTACAGAGAGCTCTGCAGACTCCTTCTAGAGTCGCCGGCCACCCCGCCAAGCGCCAAGCAGCGATTCACCTGTGTGCTGAGTGTGTCTGCGAGCCTGTCGGGTAGCACCGAACTGTGTGGAAAGCACTTTGTGCGCGCTCAGGACTTTGGCGCTGGAGCCTTCGCGATTTTTTCACCACAAGGGCTTGCGCCAAACACGCGAGGAAAGCGGAACACGGGTGCGCGATCATCCATCAGCAACTAGCAGCATGGCTTGTACGCTTCCATTGGGGCCATCTTGCTGAGCGCGAGCCGGCTCCGCCCTGCGCGACATCAGCAGGTGCGCAACCAGCGGCAAAGTGCATCGCCTGCGTGACATCCACCGAGCTGATCTGATCAGCGCATCGCGGTTCGCCAGGCGCATGCCCTCGCCTTTCCTTGTCCGTGTGCTCCCCCCTGATGCAGCAGCGTACGACCAACCATCGCGCAGCAGGACGCTCGCAGGCACAAGCGAACAAGAGCACGCGCATCAGAAGCGTCGTGCCATCGTGACGCTGGTGGACTCCAGCAGGGGGGCGATGATGATGTGCACCCCGTGCACGGCGCCGAGGGAGACCAGCAGCCTCTCCAACCAAGGCTGAGCGGATGGAGCACAGCAAAGGCCAGCACGCCACTGGGGGCGATGGCGCTCCTGGTGGCGTGAGCCCGCCGCCCCCGTCTCCGCCGCAACCACCGCCGCCGCGCCGCGCCAAGCCAGCGCCGCTGGAGCTCACCGGTGCAGCACCAGGCGGGGGGCACCACCACTCCGCAGAACCGTCATTGCTGCTACGCACCAGCCAACCCACCCCACCATCGCCCTTCCTCACCCCGACGCACGCCCCCGTCAACCCATACGCCACATTCCACCACCACCACCACCACCATGGCGTGCAAGGGCGCACGAGCACGACCAGCCCCACCAGCGTCGCCTCCCCCAAAACAGCTCAGCCGCACAGTGCAGCAGCAGCAGCCGGCGAGCCCACCGCCTCATCCCCGCCCGCACGTGGCACAGCCGACGACGACGCCGCCACCGCGCTGCTGGCGAGGTGGGAGCGCGACCGCGTCAAGGAGGAGGGGCTCAAGCGGCGAGCGGAGCACGTAGAGGGCGCTGACACCGGGCAGCTGCCCTCCCCCCGTGGGATCGGCTTGGCGGGAAGCCCCACTGGGGGTGGAGGCGCAGGGGGACAGCAGCCGTGGTGGCACCAGAATGGCGGTGCTGCACCAGCGGATGGGCCTGTGAGGTTGGAGCCACGCAGGCCAGGGCATGGCGTTGGGTTCCGCCGCGCCTCCGTTGGTGCGTGGGCTGGTCTGTTCACGCTCTGCTTGGTGTGGTGCGGGGTGGGGGCGTCGAAGCTTGCAGCTGGTGCTGCCGCATCTGGGGCGTTAGTGCTTGTTGACGCTTGTCACCCATTTGGGCTCATTTGTTGATATCATTGTGGGATATCATTGTGACCCGCAGGCCCCTTGGGCTACTACGACCAGGAGCAGCTGGCAGCGTCCCTGCTTCTGCCCCACAACCAGGGGCAGCCGCTCGCTGCGGCAAAGACAGGTGTGTGTGTCGAGCTTTATATTTTGGCGCGGCCATCTCTGGCAAGCAGATGAGCATAGATAATCAGCACGCGCATAACCTGGGCTACCCCCAACTCGCCTGCCGCCCCCTCTGCCTTGGGTGTGCGCCCCGGAGGACACAGCAGGACAGCAGCGGCAGCCTACAGTGCACTCAAGGCCGTGCCGCCTTGACCTTGCCGAAGCAGCGCGTTGCAGACTGCGGGACTGTTGCGTGTCTCTGTGGGTGGGCGGTTCAGAGCAGCATGCTGTCCTCCTGTCTTGCGCGTGTTGCAGACCATGCTGTCCTCCCGTCTTGCGCGTTTTGCACGTGCTGCAGAGACCACCAGCACGCCCCGCCGGTCCCGCCGAGCCAGCGACCTCTTCATGCCAGCCGGCAGCATGCCGCTCTTTGGGTGAGAGGCTTTGCAGCCTGCGCACCTGCCCGTGTGAGGCGCTTGCCTGTGGACAATCTACGGCTGCAGCGCATGGCCGTTTTACTCCCTCTCTGGTGGGCCCACGATGCGCCTAAAGAGCTGAAGATGCGCCTAAAGAGCTGAAGATGCGCCTAAAGAGCTAAAGAGCTGAGGACGCTTGTTTTCCTCACGCGTCCTTACTCGCAGGGACTCCAAGGAGGCGCGCACGTCCAAGACCATCCAGCACGCCTCCTTCCTGGCCGAATTGCTGTCCGGCGTACAGCAAGGGGCGGCGCATCAAGTGCACCCGCACAGCCCTGGGTCACCGGTGCCCATAGGGAGCCGCAAGGCACGCCGCAACAGCTACTCTGTGGGCTACGCGCCGGGGGCCGGGGCGCATGGTGGCGTGGCACCTCCGTGGGCTGGGGCCGGGGCGCATGGTGGCGTGGCACCGCCTTGGGCTGGGGCCGGGCCACCACACGCCGCCATCAGGGCGCTAGGTGAGTTCGATAGCTAAGGCGAGATGACTGCTGAATGACCTGTACTCACTAGTGGGTTAGATGCAGCTCAGACGAGATGAACTGCTGAGGGACTCACTCAAAAAACAGAAGTGTGGCTTCACCCCTCTCCGTTGTTGTTGAAAAACTCCTCTTCCCTGCAGCGCCAGCACCGTCCGAAGCCAGGCCGAACCTATCGGCACCGTTCGCAACGCACCCACCGCACGCCAGCACCGCCGCGCCACCCGCCATTGATCACCTCCTCCCCTCCCTTGCCAGCCCAACACAGCCATGGCTGCTCTCGCCAGGAGCGCCCACTCCGCCCTCCCCTTTCGCTTTGCCCTCCCCTCCCGGCCCTTCCCATGCATCGCCGACCAGCTCCATACCCATCACAGCGCCACCGCAGCAGCAGCAGCACGCGCATGGCGCGGCCCCTCGTGCCGTGCATGACACGCACCACCACAGCCTCGGCACTAGCCCAGCATCCAGTCCTGGGTTCGGGCACCTGCTCGCAAATGCCTTTGCGGGTCACGCTGTACAAGGGACGTCAGAGCTTACCCGCCAAGTCAGTCGCCTGGCTGGACAAGGCCCCACATTGGACGGCCCCTCTGGAGCGACCACTGCTGCACCCGCTGGGGCTGCTGCCGCTGCAGGAGGAGGAGGAGGCGCTGCGGGCGCATCTGTGGCAGGGCAGGGTGGGGTGGGTGGGGCCCGAGGCGGGAAGGGGCTGACTTGGGGCCCGTCGGTGCCGCATGATCGGGCGTCTTTGGGTGGCGCGACAGCGAACTTGCCCGAGGCAGCCGCTGGGACGCCGGGGGCTGCGCCGGTGGGCGCGGGAGGCCAGGTGAGTGGCTGCGCATTCCACTGTCCGCAGGTGCACAGCTGCCTGCAGCCTCAGCGAATGCACTGCAAGGTGCGATCGATCATGTGGTTGTATCCGCACGACAGGAGGAGGGCATCGGGGGCAAGATCAGGCGGCTGCTCAAGAAGACGGCCTCGCGGTCGCACCTGTTCGCGCGCGCGTCTGGAGTGGTGAGTAGCGGCTCCGGCCCAGCGATGAGTTTGCTGCGCGACGGCCTGCGTGTGCGCTGACTGTCGGAGCCGCATTGCCATCGCACGCTGATCATGCGCAGGAGGTGCTTAAGGATGAGCTGGCACACTCGAGCGCGGACCACGCGCGCAGCGAACACGGCGAGAACCTTTCCGGCCGGCAGGGTGAGAGTCGAGGTAGCTAGGCACGCGGGCGTTTTACCATCTTGTGCGTAGGCTGTGATTCGCGCACACGCACTGCGATCTGAGCGAGGCCGGGAGCGGAGGCGCACTTGCCCTGTGCATGCCTTTGCGCAGACACGAGCGGCGGTGGCGAGAAGCAGGCGAGCGATTCGGGTGGTCACGAGGGCGCGGCCGGTGCGCTGCTCAAGGGCGGCAAGTCCGCGGCCAGCCAGCTGCGTCCGCTGCAGATGCTGGCGCCCTTCGTGCCGCGCTTGCTGATGAACGAGGTCGTCAACGCGGTGAGCGGCGACTGCGGGCCCTCCGACGCACGATGGCGCTGGTGCCAGACGTGTCCGGTCCCTCTGTCCAGGGGACCCCCTCTTCCGCCATGTATGGGCGCGCGCCCAGCGCTGCGCGAGTGTGCCCACCTGCTCGTCGCCCTGCGTCGTGCGCCGTGCGTCGACGCAGGACGAGCGCTACGGCGCGTTTGGCAACGGCGCGGTGCGGGACCTTGGGAAGGCGAGCACGGCGCTGGAGCCCACGATGCGCGACCTGCAGGGCGCCGTCATGATCGCCGATGTCAAGGGCTTCACGCAGCTCACCGAGATCCTCTCCAAAAAGGGTGAGACGAGCTACGCTTGGGCGAAAGAGCTGATGCGGAGCGCCACCTGCAGTCCACAGGTGCTTGCACCCCACGGAGAGCTGCCGGCTGGGGAGCTGGTGACAGTCCCTCTCTGTCTGCCTGAAGGCGGCGCACGCGACGCCGTTGTTGCCAACCACCTCGGCGCCGCGCAGGCACGGCGGGCGTGGAGCTGCTGACCAACTGCATGAACAACTACTTCACGCGCGTCATCAACATGATCCTGGCGTTCGACGGCGACGTGGTCAAGTTCGCCGGCGACTCGATGATCGTCTGCTTTGCCCCGACGCCCCAGGAGGCTGCGGCGGAGGACCAGGGCCTGCGGGCGGCCACGTTGCGGTGCGCGCAGTGCGCGCACGTCCTGGCCAACAAGCTCGGCCACATGCGCATGAAGATGAACGGGCAGATCGAGCCGGCGGGGCAGGCCGCCGCAGCCACGGCGACGCACACCGTGGTGGACGCCGCGAACAACGAGGTGGGCCTCTCACCAGGTTCCCCTGGAAGCGCGATGAGTCTGGCAGCCTGATGCAACGCCTGTCTCATTTGGCAGGTTTCCCTACAACCATGCGATGAGTCTGGATGAGTCTGGCGGTCCGATTCTCACGCGGCCAGTCCCCCATACAAATGCCGCATCTTACCCTGCAGGGCGATGGCGTTGGGGCTCTGGACACGGACCTCTTCCCCCGCGGGCGCATCTTTCAGCCCGGCAAGCGGGTGGCCAGCCGTCCCGCCCGGCAAGGCACCGGTGGACCAGGACCAGGGGCAGGCTTACTGGCCACGGCCACCGCACCGGTTGTCTTGCCCACTGGTGAGGCGCCCTAAATGTGTGTGTAGCTTGCCAGACAGGGCTTCAGGCCGCATCAACCAATGCTGCACGGATCAGCAACAAGGGAAAGCAGGCACCGGCCCAGATCAGAGTGTGTGCCAGCCGCCTTGCGTGCTCACGCCGCTGCAGTGTGTGGCACAGCCAGTGTTGTTGTTGTTGTTGCATCGGCCGTCGCCTAGATGGCGCTTGGCATTGGGCATGTATTGATCAGCATGCAGCAGACATACAGTCAGTCACGAATCGCACGGCTTGCTTGGTCGCCTGGGTGGGTCACGACACCACGTGCATG
>QAXK01004418.1:0-12564 GCA_004335735.1 Chlorella sp. KRBP | reverse complement strand
GAGTTCACGCTGCTGTGGGTTGACGCTGCTGTGGGTTGCTGTGTGGGAGAGTTCACGCTGCTGTGGGTTGCTGTGGGAGTGGGAGACTGTGCTGCGGGGGTGGGATGAGGCAGATACTGCAGGTGGGGAAGTCAGTCTAGACAAGCGCATTGGGTAAGTTGCGAGCCGCAGGATAAGAGAGCAAGCCTAACGCTTCTGCCATTCGGGCACTGACCTTCGAACGGTGGTGGTTTGATCCTGTTCTTCCTGTGCTGCACAGGATGAGGTGCGGGAGGCGCTGATGGCTCAGCTGACAGGCGCAGCGCCCCTGGTGCAGCAGTCCTTCCTGCAGCCCTCGGGGCAGCGCGGCATGCAAGCCCTAGGTGAGTGGGAGGCGCGCATGGGACTGCTGCGGTGAGGAGGTGCAGGGTGGACCAGAAGCCACTTGTGGCCACGTCTCGACGGCTGGCCTGCATGCCACTGCCCTGCGATGTCTCCAGACACACTGCTGTCTGGAGAGCTGTTTGGGCGGAGCGTCGGCCACGGTACCGGCGGCGCCAACGGCGTCGAGACGCTCGGCAGCTCCGGTGACGAGGGAGCCAGCAGCTCCGGCGATGACGGCAGCTTCTCCTCAGCTTCGTCGTCCGGCGAAGCGCCTCTCGGAGAGGAGGAGGACGACGACGGGCTTGGGAGGGTGGGCAGCTGCGCCAGCGCGCTCGACACTCTTGGGACTGGCGGGGGGCTAAGAGGGCTTGGTGGAGGCGGCAAGGCGTTGTGGGGCGGAGGGGGGCCGCCGGGCGGACGGCGGACGGGGAGCTTTCAGCTGGACGATGCGCGGTCGAGCTACGGCGTGGCTGCGCCGCAGGTAAGAGACGCTTGGCGGGTCGCATGCACGAGGAACGCACCACTTGGAAGGACAGCCTTGCGAGATGGAGCGAGCATCGTGCCTTCCGGGATGCCTTGCGTGTGCTCCCATCGCAGGCCCGGAGCGCGCTCGTCGAGACGCACAGCGACAGCGCAAGCCAACTCGCCGCCATCCACAACACCGCCACACTCCTCGCCGCCTCCCCACCCTGCGCGTCGCGCGCGTCGAGCGCGGCGGCCATGACCGCGCCCAGCGCCTTCGCGCTCATGCAGCACCCGCCCCTCACGCCCCACCTCCACCACAACCAGCACGCCCTCCCAGCCCACCAGCCGCCCACCCAGCTGCAGCGCCAACGTCAGCACCAGTCCTGCGCTGGAGGCCCTGACGCCGTCTTTGCCCGTGGCGGCGGCGGCGGCGCCACCGGCGGTGCCAGTCCCACCAGCGCCACAGCCGCTGCAATCACGCCGCGGCTCAGCCACGACCCACGTGTGCACCGCCTGGGCAGCGTCTTTTCCGCCTTTGACTCGCCGGAGCGCGTCCCACTCATCGTCAACCAAGCCAGCGCCGCAGCAAAGACCCACACCTCGGCGAGCCCTGCATACCGGAGGATGGGCGCCAGCACCAGTGGCCGCGGCGGCGGCATGGGCTACGGTGGCAGCGGCGGCAGTTTCATCGCCAGCAGCACGTTAGGAGGTGCCAAGCTGAGCAGCCAGCTGCTGGAGGGTCAGCACCAGCAGATGATGAGCCGGGCGGACCCGGGGAGCGGCAGCGGGGCGGGCACGGATGTCCCGTCGCCTTCTTCGCAGCAGCAGCGCCCTTCGGGGTCGCTTAAGCCTACGCTGAGCCTCAAGGGCATCTTCCGGCGGCACCGTGCGGCGGCGGCAGGCGCAGACGGGCAGCAGGCGCAGCAGACGACTGCGGCGATAGCGCAGCAGAACAACGGTCCGAGCTCCAGGGACCAACAGGCGATGCTGCACTCGTCTTCGACCACCCAGATGACGGCGTTAAGCTCGAGAGGTTCACCAGCCGGAGCCTTGATGCAGCCGAGCTTCTCTATCAAGCCACGCCCCAGCGCTCACCACACTCACCACCATCACCACCACCACCACCACGGCCACCATCACGGGAGTCGTGGGAGCCTCGCTAGCGCCATCGCGCAGCTGATGCAGCTGCCTGCACCGCCGCACCACCACCACCAGAGGCAGGCTGCTGCGTTGTCGGGGCACCAGCGGCCGAGCCCTGGGGTTGCCGATCCGGCGCACACGCAAAGCGGTCATGCGGTGCGTAGGGATGGGGACGGGGAGGTGGACGAAGTGTCTGTGCAGCTGACCTCCGTCATGTTTCCACCGGCGGCGCTGCCTGCCGCGCTCAGCACACGTCCGTCTGCGGCGACAGCCGAAGACAAGCTGCGGCCGCAGGACAGCAGCGCAGCGTCGACAGCGCAGCCTGTGTCGGCAGCGGCGGCAGCGGTGATTGCGGCGGGAGCGCTTCCTGTCGGCCGGGCGAGCGGGAATGGCGGGCATCAGGCGTCGCGCCTCGGTGGTGGTGGTGGCGCGACCGGGTGGGCAGGGGTCGTGGTCGCTGCGTCGGCGAGCTCGCTGACGCTATCACAGCGTCCGAGCTACGCCTCGTCCCCGCAGTCGAACCCCGTAGCCGACGCGCACTCGCAGCCGCAACAGCCGCAGGCACCGCAGCAGCGTGACGGCGCGTCGCTGTCGATCTTCACGCCGGAAGCCGGCACTGTAGGAGCGACGCAGGCGAACGGTACCGGAAGGCCCGCGACTGGCGGCGCAAAGGCGCGCCACACGCTGGCCAAACCGCCCATCCATCAGCCCACGCTCGGGCCGCCCACTGCCAGGGCCGGAAGCGGCACCCTCGGGCCCCTCAGCGGCCATGCCCTGGGCGGCAGCGGAGGTGCTGCTGGCTCCGGGGGAGGAGGGCCGGGTGGAGCGGTGGTGGCGCTCCGTTCTGGATCCATCACGCTCACGGCTTCAAGCCGTGCGGGGGGCGTGGGTGTGGGGGCGCAGGCGCCTGGTCTGCTGGCGATGCAGGTGACGTTGGACCACCCTTCCTTCCCCATCTTCACAAAGGTGGGTGGTCAAGCTGCTTCCAAGCGTCCTCTAAGAGGCAAACATATTGCCCTCCAGCATGACGCCTGGGGACAAAGCGCAAGCAGCAGAGCACGGGTTGGTGGGCGCGTGTTCAACACGTTGATACTGCTGGCTCTTGCTGTGCGTTCACTTTGCAGCTGGACAAGGTGCTGGCGGCGTGCGAGTCGTCCTGGGAGTTTGACGCCTACGAGCTGGAGGAGGCTAGCCAGGTGAGACGGTGGGAAGGAAGGCAGAAAAGGCATGGCTTGGCCAGCTTTGATGAAAGCTGGAGGAGGCTAGCCAGGTGCGCGAGCAGTTGCTCTCTCTTGTTGCTGAGCAACGAGATTGCCACCAGAGCAGTTACTCTACACTTTCTGTGTTGCTTGTCCGATGTGCAGGGCCACCCGCTGTCCGTGCTGGGCTACTGGCTCCTGCACACATCTGGCCTGATCCAGTCAGCCGACCTTCACAAGTCACGCCTGGTGGCCTTCCTGCGCGCGGTGGAGGACGGGTACCTCAACAACCCTTACCACAACCGCAGGTATGGTGGGGTAGGGCCTTGGCCTGAGGGTAGGTTGGCTTAGCCGGGGACCTCCGTGCAGCAGAAGTTACACCAGAGGGTGGGCGGTGTTGTCAGGTTGTTCCGGCAGGCGCAAAACAGGCGGCAAAGTAACAGCGCGTGCTTCCTTCCCTGCGTGCTTTTTCCCCTTTTTTGCACAGGCACGCGGCGGACGTGCTCCAGACGCTGCACGTGCTGCTGCACCACGGCGGGCTGGCGCCCGGGTACGCCGACCGGCACACGGTGCTGGCCTGCTATATGGCCGCCATCATGCACGACTACCAGCACCTGGGGCGCACCAACGATTTCCTCATCAACACGCACGACGACCTGGCGGTGAGTTCTGGCGATGCATGTTGTCTGATGGCCTTGTGTTTGTCTGATGGCCTGGCATGTGCATGTGGCATGGCGCGTGCGTGCTGTGTGGCTGCCCCGCTGCCCTATGTACACATTCGTTCTCAAGGGCATGCCTCACTAAACTGCAAAAGTGCCGCGTTGCGTCCCCATGACCTGCAGGTGCGCTACAACGACCGGTCGCCCATGGAGAACCACCACCTGGCTGCTGGCTTCTCACTGCTCAAGCAATCTGAGTTCAACTTCCTCAAGAGCGTGCCCAAGCCCTCGTGGGACACCCTAAGACGCATGATCATCGAGCTCGTGTTGGCCACGGAGTGAGTGCATGGGACCCGCAGTCAGTGGCTTAGCCCAGCAAACCGCACAGGACTGGCGTTCCTGCCACCATTTCGCGATGCTGAGCAGTGTGTTGGTGTGCACTCTCGTTTGCCTGGACGCAGTATGAAGCAGCACTTTGCCATCGTGGGCCAGTTCACCGCGCTGCACTCGCACCAGATCAACGCAGCGGCGGCGGGCGGCCGGCTGTCTGACTCAGGGAACAGCCCGCTTCCGGGCGGGGTTGGCGCAGGAGCCGGAGGTGCCGGCCCGGCGAGCGCAGGGTGAGTGAGCGAGGCCCGTCTTCCTGCTCTTCCATCGTGGCACGCCCTCGCAGCCACAAACCATGCTCCCGTCGCTGGAGAGCTGTCGGCAACTGTTTGACATGGTGCGATGCGCGAACGCAGGGGGCTGGCGCAAGGCGCGGACCCGGCAGCGCCGGGCTCTGGCCGCAAGCAGCAGGGCGCTCTGGAGCCGCAGGGCAGTCTCGACGCCGTCACGCTCGACCTGCTCGGGCCGCTGACGCCGCTGACCGAGAACGAGCGGCTGCTGAGCCTGCAAATGGCGCTCAAGTGCGCCGACCTGGTGAGTGCGTCAAGTGCTTGGGCTCGGTTCTTCCCACGGGCCTGCGTCGTCGTCCGCGCCCTCGGCTGCGAGCGTGTTCCTGACTGCTGCGTCGTGCTCGGTGCTCGGCTGCAGGGCCACCTCGCCGCGCCTCTCCACGTGCATCTCAAGTGGGTGGCCGCGCTGGAAGCCGAGTTCTTTGAGCAAGGCGATGCGGAGAGGGCGCTAGGACTAACGTGCTCCCCGCTGTGCGACCGGACCAAGGAGGGCGTGACCAAGTCGCAGGTGAGCTACTGCGTGCTGGTTTGGTGCTCCTTTGCAGCACGGCTGCGTCCTGTGTGAGGGATGCGCCTGATCCGACGTGCGCGATGGATGCGCCTGACTGCACCCCTGCGAATTGCTGGCAAAGTCGGCTCGGGCACGCGACCCCAAGCGTACATGCACGCATATACCACCACCCGCGCAGGTCGGCTTCTTCTCCATCGTGGTGGCACCTCTGTTCCGCGCCTTCACCGCGCGCTTCACCCGCGCCCGCCCGCTGCTCCAAAAGCTCAACTCCAACCACCGCTATTGGCAACAACTGGCCAAGCAGACCGCCGAGCAGCACCAGCACCCGCCCGGCAACGGCGACAAGGCGCTGACCGTCGGCGGCGAGTCTGGCAAGCTGGCCCCGGCGCTGCTGCACCAGTCTGCTGCCGATTCGGGCAAGATGCTCGGCAGCCAGGGCAACGACAGCGGAGTCATGAGCAAGGCGTTGCTCACCAGCGCCAATGCCAGCGGCAGCGCGCAGATGGCGCAGGTGCAGAACGCCATACCCTCTCAAGGCTTGCCTTCCACTGGCAGCGGCAACATCGGCACGCTCATGCCCTCGGCACCAATCGTGCGCGCGCCGTCCGTTAACGCCAACGCAGCAGCGCTACAGGGCAGGACCAGCCTCGACCTTGGCGCGCCACCCGCGCCGACCCTGCTGCAGCGCACGAAGGGCCTCATCCCAGCGCTGCGAATGCGGCCCGGCCCCGCCGCGGCGCCGCCGAGCGGGCCGGAAAGCAGCGGCAACGTCAGCAGCGCGCCGCCGCCGCCTGCAGTCCGGTCCATCCAGTCTTCCACCACTGGGCCTCGGAGCGCAGCAGCCAACGCGCAGGTGGCGCTGGGCCACAACATGAACGGCAGTGGCAGCATGCGTGCTAGCTGGCTGCAGAACCTCACGGGTGGCGGTGGCAACAGCAGCAGCGGGCCCGCTGCTGTTCACGGGTTGGCTAGTGCTGGTAGCGGAGGCGCGGGTGCTGGCAGTGGTGGGGAGCGGACCGTGCAGTTCCAGCTGTCCCAGCAACGGCGCGTGGTGTGGGGAGGGCTGGCGCCAGACTCGTCGCCGTCTGTGCTGGCGGCGGGCGGATCTGCAGCGAGCGGGGGCGCTGGCGCGACGCAGGAGCGTCATGGTGCGCCCTCCAGCAAGGACCAGTGATGGCCACTGTAGGGTTATTGTTGAAATCAGTCGCTGCCTTGCGTTCACCGTCATGGATATGGCAAGGCCGGCGCACGAGGCCAAGCAATGGATTCACGCTTTCCGGTGCGATGATGATGACTCAGGCTCGTTGGTACCCATACGAAGCCCCAGAGCTGTTGTGCATGAAAGGGCTTGCGGCCTGACACTACCATGCCCACCCCTCGCTGGCCCTGAGTTCGTCCTTTCTAGAGAGTGTGAGTAGACTGTCCAACGCGGCTGAAAAGTGCACAGGACTTGATGCAGGCTGCATTGCAAGTTGTGTGGCTGTGTGTTTTAGCGGGCGACTGCCGTTGCGGGTTTTCTTCAATGTGGGCGCGACGCCCCCAAGCCACCTGTGTGGGCACTCTTCCCTTGCCTGACTAAACAACCAATCAAGCGGCAGAAGGTCGCCTCTTCCTTTCCTTCTGCTCCCTGCCCCTCACTGAAGCAACGTGCTCTCCGAATGCCTTGCCTGGACACCTCCCGACTAACCTCTACTGCCTAAGGCTTCCTGGAGAGCTGAATCCCGCTGAATATGCCCGCGTCCCAAACCCGAGCGATGCGACAGATGCGGCCTAGGCACACGCGCACCATGTGGTTGCTGCTGCGGGTGCTCTTTTAGCTGATAGATGCTGGCCCGACAAAAGCGCTCCCTGCTTTTGCCTCGTGCGGGCGTACCATTAGAGGCTGGGCGGAGGTGCGGCTGGTGTAGGCGGCGGCATGCGTACGGTGTTGCCGACGGGCGCTAGCCGGTGGAGCGAGCATGCTTGCGGCTGCCAGGGCGATTGCGCTGAAGTCTCCATTTAAATAAGGCTCTCAGGTGCCTAACCATGGCCAAGGGTGAACTGTTGAAAAACTACGGCAGGTTGCTAACTGTAGTGCCCCGCGCGTGTGAGCCAAGGGACGCACGTCACGCTCCTGCCGGGCGTGGACTGGATTTCCTGACGGCGGTGTCCCCGCGGAGCTATGCAGCGGTCCTATCTCTTTTTCTCTTTTTGCTGTTGCTGCAAGTCTTGAATTCGGCATCGCCATTGCACGGACGGGATACGCTTTGTGCCGCAGGTTGACAGTCCCCAGCCACTCTCGTGTTGCACAGGCAGGTTCAAGAGCAAGTTCTCCGTGAGCAACAGAGTGTGCGGAGTGCCAGCTCAGACACTGCAGGCGCACAGCAGCTGCAGACCTGTCAGGAAAACGTACAGAACGATCCGAGCCTTTCAAACTTGAGCCGCTGAATTGTTGAGAAAGCGCCGCGTGCGCCGCCAGCCAGCTGCTCATGTGTTGCCAGCTGGCTGTTGCACGGAAGCTGCGGTCTAGAGCTTGGAGGGCGGGCTGTACCAGCTCCAAATGTCGGGGGACACGTACTCAGTGATCTGCACGGCGCCCGACCATCCACGGCGCACGCAGGGCACGTAGAGTTTCAGTGCATGCACAGAGTTTCAGTGCACGCCAACACGTCCATGCCAAGCGCATCCAAAAACATCCACAAACATCAGAGTCAGGTCAGGGTGTTGTCCTGCTATTCGCCTGGCGCGTGCCAACCCTCCCCCACACGCACGCACCTGCTTGACGGAAAGGAAGTTCTCCAGGCCCCAGTCGCCCAGCTCCCGGCCAAAGCCGCTGTTCTTGATGCCGCCCCACGGAGCCTGCAGCAGGCACAGGCCACAAGTGTACACGCACACATCGCACGTCCCTCGCTCTCTTTCGGCCTGTGCCGCACTCTCGGCGGTCTCTCTGTAGCTTGCTCTTGTGCTTCTTGCCTTCTGCTGTTGATGAGCTGTGCCAACACTAATCCTGTCTCATCATCTGAGGAACTGCTGCTGGCAAGTGGTGGTGCGGTTGCTTGCAAAGCGGCACCAAAGCACCCACAAGCCAAACGAGCACGTGGTGAGCATGTGGCACCGCACCTGGCAGAAGCAGGGCTGGGAGCAGTTGACCCATACGATGCCGCACTCGAGCGCATTCGCCACGCGCTGGCACCGCGCCGCGTCCGAGGACATGACGGCGCCTGCGCAGTGCGCACACAAACCGGTGCACACAAGAGACAGAGCAGCAAACATCATTTCCTGCCTCCGAACTCAAGCCCAGTGCGCACACGTTATGCATACCACGGACTTGTGTGAGCTGTGGGGCATGTGCTTGCCAGATGTGCCTGCACTAGATGTAAAGCTTTCTGTGCCCACCACGCACCTGCCATGCAACCATGCCCGGCTGACGGCAACATGCAAACGAAACGAAACGAGATATCAACGCACCTGCCAGTCCGTACTCGCTCTCATTGGCCAGCCTGACGGCCTCCTCCTCGCTGGTGAAGGTGGAGACGCTCAGGACCGGCCCGAAGATCTCCTCACGCCAGATGCGCATGGTCGGCTTGACGTTGATGAACACCTGCGGGGTGCAGGGAATGGGCAATCCAGTGGTGATGGGTTGACAAAGCTGTTGAAGGATTTACAAGCACCGGCTTGACGTTCGCAAACGCTTGCGATGGAGATAACGCTCATTCCAAAGGCTGAGAAACGGCCTGTGGTGGTGGTGGTAAAGCCTGAAGCACACGCTGGCCCGGGTTGGCGACTAAAGCGTGCGGCAGAGGAAGCAAGCAGCCGCAGGCCATGCTCCCATCCTTACCGTGGGAGCCAGGAAGTACCCAGAGCTAAGGTGAGCCGGCCGGGCGCCGCCCGTAAGCAGCTCAGCCCCGTCCTCCTTGCCCGCTTCCACGTACGACAGCACGCGCTCGTACTGGCTGCGGCTGACCTGCAACATTAGCCACAAGCAGCACACGCACGAGTGCTTGCCAAGCACAGATGCGCGCTTGTACTGGCTGCGGCTGACCTGAGGTGCAGCCCACGATGCCCGCTCTCATGCTGCTGTGTACGAGGTCAGCAGATAAAGTGGGATGCTGCTGCACTCATTTCTGCGCGATCTTGGCCCGAACCTCCGGCCCAGTTCAAAGGCAGATGCCTAGCTCAAGGCATGCCATGCCAACAAGAACAATATCTCAAACGTCACATGGTCGTGAACGCCATGCAATGATGATGATGATGATGATGACATGGTGCCGACTCACCAGAGGTCCCAGCCTGATGCCTGCCTGCAGAGGGTCGTCCACCTTGATGGACTCTGCCCGTTCCTTGAGTCGCGCCACAAAGGCCGAGGCGATGTCCGCGTGCACCAGCAGGCGTGAGGTGGCCGAGCAGATCTGGCCGTTTGTCCAGAACGATCCAAACTGCGGGCGTGGAGCAGCAGGGTGGTGGGCAGGCGGGCGGGCGCACACGCGTGAGGCTGCAGACTTTGCATGCTGACCCTCAACCCTCACGCAAGCCCTAAGCGACGGTCCGCAGCAAGCCCTCACCATGGCCCACTCCACCGCCTTGTCCACGTCCGCGTCCTCAAACACAATCAGCGCGCTCTTCCCACCCAGCTCCATGGTGGCGGGGCGCAGGTTGTGGGCGGCAGCGAGGCTCACGCGCTTGCCGGTGGCCGTGCTGCCTGTAAAGGCAATCTTGTCCACGCCAGGGTGAGAGCTGCACAGCTCAAAAGCAAGCAACAATACAGGTTAAGGCAATCCTTTGTCCACGCCAGGGTGAAAGCTGCACAGCAGCTCGGCGAAGCAAGCAACAATACATGTGAGGACAGCTGGGCGTGGGCGTTGGGCGTGATTGATGCAAGAAGGTGCGCCCCAAGCCCTAACAAGCCCTAACAGCCCATGCGCTCTCACCTGAGCGGGGAGCCAGCGTCAGGCCCCGTGCCCGTCACCACGTTGAGCACGCCGGCGGGCAGCCCCACCTCGTGCGCAATGGCCGCAAGCTCCAGGCACGTGACGCTGGCCAGCTCACTAGGCTTGAGCACGCAGCAGTTGCCGGCTGCCAGGGCAGGGGCCACCTTCCACTGCGCTCACAGGGGGCAGGGGTGGACGGCGCCAGGCATTGGGGCCGGCCGGAAGCCTCTCCCCGGCGACCCCATGGCCAAGGGGGCGGCGGGGGAGCCAGTTGGGGGAAGCCCAGGGGTGTGTGCGTGATGATGCACAGGCAGGACAGAATCCTGTGCGATGCGTGGGACTGCGGCCGCCCTTTGCTCACGGCAGCCGCTGTGCCGCTGTTGCCACACTGCCGTCGCAGCGCCTGCAAGCCCCGGTGCAGGCTGGTGACGCCACACCCAAGCCCTAACTGCAAACCCTAAAAGCCCTCACCGTGGCCATGAGCAGAGGGTAGTTCCATGGGGTGATGAGCCCCACCACGCCCAACGCCTCGCGCTTGACCTGCAGCCATCACGGGATCAACCCAACACACGGTCAAAGTCCACACCAGGCACGCCACCACAGCTGTGCCTCTCACCACGCAAGGCCCTGGCCTGCTGGAGGTATGCTTGCTGCCGTGAACGCTGTGCCTCTCACCACGCACGCCCTGGCCTGCTGGAGGGATGCCGTGAACGCACCTCGCCGTGACCTGCTCCACGCCCTGCGCCTGCCTGGAATCCACGCCCCGCTGTGCTCACCAGCTCACCAGCGCTTCTCCGCAGCTGCTACCACTGGATGGGAGGGCTGCCTATCCTCCCAGCGTGGGCGGGACGCGCCAGCGCGCCATCACGTGATCGCGCCTGCGCTCCACCCGCCCCTGCCCCTCATGCAGAGACCACCATCACCTTGACGGAGAACTCGCTCATGCCCACGTCGATGGGCGTGCCCTGGCGCGTGTCCAGCTTCTCCGCGAGGCCGGCGTAGAAGTCGAAGCACGTGGCCACGTCGTCCATGTCCCACTCGGCCTCATCCAGCGGCTTGCCGCAGTCCATGGTCTCATAGCGCGCAAGCTGGGTCTTGTACTCACGCGCCTGCAGCGTGTTTGTGCAGTGCTTGGCACTCTCCAGGTGGTGGTGAGGCAGCTCACGACCTCGCAACGGCACCTTACGCGCCGATGCAGCCTCCAAGAGGTAGAAGGTTACGGTGCGATCCGCGCTGCGTGTCAAGCTGCTGGCGATGAGAGCGCACCTTGGCGGCGATGGCCCGCAGGAACTTTGCGCGATAGGCTCCCGTGCTCTTGGTCCACTGCCCGGCTTTGGCTGCGGCGCGCGCCGATGCCACGGCCAGCTCCACGTCCTCCGCCGTGCCCGCTGGAATCTGCCCGATGACCTGCTCCGTCGCCGGGTTCACCACCTCCAGAGTGCCTCCCCGGGTGGGAGCGGCCCAGTTCCCGTTGATGTAAAGCTGCCGGCTGGGGATCGTCGTCGCCATCGTGTTGGTTTGTTGTGGCGTGACTACGGGCGCCAGGGTCCCCTGCCCGGGCAACCACCGGGGCCTGCGCGCCGCGTCGTGCTGTTGAACTCATTCGCTGATGATGGACTGCTCAAGCATGAGGAGGTGCTGGGCCTCACCACCATCAGCGGCAGCACCTGCACAGTGGCCGCTGGCACGCAGGCGGAGGCGACCAGCGTGCGCATCAGCCAACGCTCCACAGGGGGCGCAGCAACAGCAGGATGAGCAGCGCGACGAGGCCGCCATCATGTGCCGGACGTGCAGGCGGCGGTTCCTGCCGAGCGGGAACCATCGCCACGCGTGCCGGCACCACCCCGCCATGTGGACAGGCGGAGAGCTCTCAAAGGTGAGGTGCACGCAGTGCGTTGATGCCAGCCGACCACTCGAGGACGCACGAGGACGGCTGCTCTCCGCAGGCACACGCCGCATCGTCCACGCTCCCTGTGTGCAATGCGTGGGCTGCCCGTGGGAAGCCAGTGGGGGGAAGCGAGCGGGGAGAGCACGTGAAAGCACGATCAGCTCGTGGCGTGTGCGCGTCGCTGTCCCATGCGGGGTGCAGGCCATCGGGTTCGTGCGCGGCGGCGACGACCGGGGACAGCAGCTGCTGGCTGTAATGGGGCGGCAAGGGCTCCTGCAGGTGCGGCGCGGTGTGGGGCCCTGTTTACTTTCCCACGGCCAACGGCACACAATGGAAAAGGTTGCCTCGCCTCCTGGCTCATGCACTGGCGAGTGGGTGGGCAGGCGAAGTTGCCTGCTGAGCGGATGGACATGCACCGCGCCATATGGCTGCAATGGGGTGGGCGGCGAGTGCAGGTGCCGCACGCAGCTACCTAATGGGAACGGCAGGTGGGTTAGGACATATTGTATTGTGCACGCTGTGAGGGGAACGTCGTCGTCTCAAGAAGCCTGGCGGCACTCATCTTGACTCATAGTTGTGTACCTGCACACAGCGATCCTGTCTCTCTTGGCCATTTCTACTTCTCATCGGCCCCTCACTGTCACCCCACCTGTGCCACTCCACTTGCTGTTCCGTGGCGATGCAGTTCTGGGACTGCTGCGGCGCCGAGCAGGAGGACGCGCCTGGCTGCACCTTGAGCTTCCACCTGAGCTATG
>QAXK01004414.1:0-14013 GCA_004335735.1 Chlorella sp. KRBP | reverse complement strand
CATGACACCTGTCGTGAACGCAATGATGATGATGATGATGATGATGATGATGATGATGATGATGATGATGATGATGATGAGACAGAAATGCTGTCGCCCTGCGCACTCGTACCACACTCGTCCTGCACAGCTGCAGGCCTCCCACTCGCCTTCCCAGCGGAGGTCCCCCGTCCGGCTCCAGGCCCAGTGCCAGCTGCCTCGCAGCTTCCACATCCTCTGGGCCCACCAAGCCCGACTCCCGCCCACCCAACACCCCGGCCGCCGCCGCCCACCCACCCTCTCCCCGCCCTCCCAGCCTGCCCACCCGGCCTCCACCGCGTGCCGAGCCCCCTCCACCATCACCACCGGCAATCGCACCACCATCTACCGTGCACTGCAGCAGCGTGTCGGTGCTCAGGCCAGTAAGCCCATGCAGCTGCTCCGCCAAGGACCTCAGTTCTGGCTCCGCTTCCTCGCCCACCGTGCCCTGCGCATCCCCTCTGCCTTGCTGCCGCCCCGCCAGCGCAGCCCCGCGCCTGCCGCCACCACCTCCTTGCTGCAACGGCGGCAGCTGCCGGGTGGCTGTCGAGGGAGCAAGGGCGCTGCTGCCGCTGCTGCCAGAAGGTGCTCCCATCATGCTGTCGAAAGGTGGGGGCAGGAGCGGGTGCGTGGGGCGGAGGGCGGCGGCGGCGGCACGGAGCAGCGTCCGGTGCGATGCCGGGTCCACCAGGGAGAGGTGCGAGAGGGCCGCCACCAGCGCTGCTTCGCTGACGTCTGCGCTGCTTGGGGGGGTGGCGCTGGGAGCGGGGCTGCCTCCGCGGGGCGGTGGTGGTGGTGGTGGTGTGACGGCGGTCCCTGCTACTGGGCCCTCCTCCTGCTTGAGGATGGTGGGTTGCTGTTGAGACAGGAGCAAGTCGCGCAGCGTGCGGAGCAGCGGGGAGGTCCACGCTTCGGGCGGGGAGGTGGGGGCTGCGCTGTCAGCTTGAGGTGTGCCGCCCCATGGGCGCTGCTGCTGCTGCTGCCTGCGGCGCTGCGGGGTGTCCTGGTTGCTGCCGCCGCCGCCTTGCTGCGGGCGTGCGCGGTGCTGCGCACGGTCCGCCACCTGCCGCTGCTGCCACCGATCCCGCCGTGGCATCACTGGTGGATCGCTGCTGGTGCTGTTGGTGCTGCTGCTGGACGCTGATGTGCCTGCGCGCCAATGGCTTGGCGTGCTGGTCCTGTCGCTGGCACTCGACGGCGCGCGGTGCACCGAGGAGCCCAGGCCCTGGAGCATCCACAGCGATGTGCTGCTAGGCTGCGCATCGTCGCTGCTGCGTCGCTGCTCGCGGAGGGTGCTGCTCGCTCATCCGGCCATCCGCAAGTGCTCCGCACTGCGCTGCTACACAAGGTGTACAATTGCAGAGGTGTACTGCGCGTTCCTCTCCTCTCCGCACTATTCTCACAGATTCATCCGAACACTCAAACGTCATGCTCCCCCGCGCTGCGCCCGTGAGTCCATGCCTCCACGCACAGCGCCTCTACCAGTTCTCAAAGGGTGCCCCGAGGCCGATGCTCTGCAGCTTGTTTGACTCCCGGTCCAGCTCCGCCACCTCACCCTCCGTCAGGCGCCAGCCCAGTGCGCCGGCCACCTCCTGTAGCTGCTTGACGCTCTTCACGCCTGCTCATGCACAGTGGCACACATGGCGTAGCACTCAAGGACGCAATGGCGCACTAGCCGGCATCCTCCTCCGATGGCATCGTGTGATCCTGCCACTGCCAGCTGTCGACGCTGCGCTCCAAGGCACGGCAGCGATCAGTGCCTCTCACCTGGGATGGGCATGCTGCCCTTGGCGATGCACCAGTTGAGCGACACCTGCGTGAGCGTCTTGCCGCCGTGCTCGTCGCCCACCGCCTTCATCACGTCCAGCAGCGGCTGCAGCGCCCGCAGCTTGCTGTCGTCAAAGATGGCGGCGCGCGGGCCAAACGGCTTGGAGCCGCCGACCTTGTACTTGCCTGCGCAGCACAGCACACCACAGGCAGGCGTACAGGGCGTCGCGTCGCGTGCGCGTCGTGCGCCACGTTGCATTGCCTGGAAGAAGCAAAGCTCCTAGCCCTGCGCATCCATCAGCAGCGCTCATGGCGATGCTCTCAACTGTGCTCTCCCAGAGCTCCCTGAGCTCAGCAGAAGGGAGTTTTGGAGGGGCCCGTCCGCCAGCAGGCCATTTCATGTGCGCGTGTTTCAACGCGCCCGTGCCTGGGCAACCTCTACAGCTAAAGTGCAAGTCGCACCTGTGAGCAGGCCCTGGTTGAGCGGGGAGTAGGCCACCGGGGTGACGCCAAACTCCTTGCAGGCCTCGAGCACGCCGTTGCGCTCGGGCGCGCGGTACAGCAGGCTGTACTGCACCTGCGGTCACCGCCACGCACATGTGGTGTGGTGTTATGGCCATGAGGCCCATGAGGCCCGCCAAGGCATGGCATACCTACAGTATGGTGGTGGCGGTACGCCATACAGCACGACAGCAGAGATGCCTGTGCCACATCGCAGTACGACCAGCTCCCTCCTCCAGGCGATCCGTGTCACGCTCGTCCCCCCCACAAACCTGGTTGCTGGCCAAGGGCACGCCCGACGCGCCCAGCTTCCGGGCAGCTCCCCGCACGCGCTCGGCGTTGAAGTTGCTGACGCCCACTGCGTCCGCCAGGCCCTGGTCCTTGCAGCGGATCAGCCCCTCGAGGTAGGCGTCGTTCGAAAACATGTTGACGGCAAAGCCGGGCCTGCGGGTGCATGATGACCGATGGGGCGTTTGTGCAAGAGCAGCTGCTGATCAGCGCTGCTTGCACAGTGTGTGTGCTGAGCTCTTTACATCTGGTACAGCCATGGCAAGCAGATGCATTGTGTGTGTTTGGCAGCTGCCAAACAAGGTTGTGGCCATCGTGCCAGGCCCAGCCCTGCCACTCCACCCTGCCACTGCACATGTGCCGCACACCAGTGCTGCATGTAGAGCTCAGCCTTGTTGCGCTGGAGCCGGGCCAGGCTGGCCTTGAGCGCCAGTGGCACCGAATCGGGCGTGAGGCGCCACGGCAGCGGCGCAAACCTGCAGCACAGCACAAAACAGCACGAGCTCGCCGCTTGTTCCCTGCAACTTCCGCGGGACGGCTGGCGTGCACAAAGCCCATGTCCATAGCTGCCGCTTGCACCAATGCACGCTCAACGTACACCTGTGCCATCCAGGCACGCGTGCCAGATCGGTACAAACTCACTTGGTGGCGACCTGCACCGACTCTCCAGCCGCCCCAGCCTCCTTGATAAACTCGCCTGCATGTGGCGACAAGCGAGAGGACACACTGCGAGCCATGGTGCAGAAGCGGGTGCCGACTGCCTGGTGAACCACCGCTCCCTCGTGGTGGGCACAGAAGCCTCCGGATGGCCTGCGCTCTTCAGCACCAAATCTCACCTAAGAACTCCTCGCTCTTGCCAAAGCCGTACACCTCTGCCGTGTCGATCCAGCCCAGCCCAGCCTCCAGAATGGCCTGCACACCACACCACGCCACGGGTCCTTGGTGCCGTGACAGACTGCCCTGGTATGCAAGTGGCACTGAGCTTGCGCACCAGCCTTGCGGAGATACTTGCCACCTGCCCCCGCCCCCACGCACATAGCCTCGCAGCGCGCCACCCACCGCCGTGAGGGGGCACTGCGCTCACCTTGAAGGCTGCGCGTGACTCCTCCTTGCCATACTCGCTGCCGTAGCCCCAGTACCTGCGCCGATTGAGCATTTGGGCAGGTTGTTGGTGCCTCACGCCTGTGGAGGCGAACCATGAGCAGCGCAGCTGTTGGTGCCTCATGCCTGTGGAGGCGACCCGTGCGTGCATGCGTCCGAGTGCGCCTCACCCTGACCGGTCGCCCCAGGACCAGGCGCCAACGCCGAGCACAGGCACCTGCAGCACATTGGCACCGTGACGCCAGTGCACGGTCGAGCGGGGGGTGGATAGGGGGTGAGGCCTGGGTGCGTGCACATTCGTGTGGTGAGCCAAGCAGCCACACACCGTCCGCCCAGGAGACGCACCCTGAGGTCGCTCTTGCCCAGGTTGACGTAGTCACTGGCCTCCAGAGCGGCGATCGTGGGGATCTGCTGCTGTGCTGCAGCCTTGGCCACGGCCTTTGGCGTCCTGAGGCTGGCAGGTAGGACGACCTGAGGCGCCGAGCTGCGCGTCAAGGCCTGTCCGCGAGGAGCCTGGTGCTTGGTGCCGCTCGAGAGTGCCATTGTGTCGTGGACGTGAGTTCGCTGAGTGTTCGCGTATTCTGCTGCTCGCATGACCGTGCTGCCGTGCCAAATGGAGGTACAGCCACCAAAACATGCGTCCACACCAAAACATGCGGCGCGTGGCGGGTGCAGCGGTGGGCCTTGCAGCGTGCGGCACCGCTGCGGCCACCTGGTGGGCATGGCCCACGTGCGGATCGGTGCCCACACCGCACGCGCCCTTCACCGAGCGCGACCAGAGCGCCCTCCGCTTCGTCTCCACCTGGACAGCTTCAGGATCATCATCAGGAGCAACTGCTGTGCCGTCTGAGAGGAACCCGGGACTCAGGGCGTGGCCGGAGTTTCTCAGCCCGGGCGAAGCGACCGCGCTCCTCAAGGAGCTGCAGGTTTGTGCGTGCGGCTGCAGGGCCGCATAGCAGGCACCACAGCGGAGCCGTTGGCTCAAGCAGGTCACGGATGGGCGGTCCTCGGCCTCGCCCATGGCACTCGCGCTTGTGCCATGGACCTTGGCATGCATGCTGCTGTGCTCTGCAGCCGATCAAGGCCAAGTATGGCATCAACCTCATTGCTCCGCAGCACGCCGCCATCTACCGGTGAGCAGCAGTGGGCGGTCCCAGCAGTAGAGGGCGCGGCTGTAGACTGCTGTGGCGTGGCAGCTTTCGGTGGATAGGCGTCACAGTGTTGTAGTGGCGCTGTTGGTGCGCCGCACTCCTGGTGCCAGGAATGTGGTCACGCGTCGCACAGCGTGACTGATGCAGCAGTGTAGGAGTAGCGCTGCTGATGCGCTGCACCATGGTCATGGCTCACGGTGCCAGGAGGACAGCATGCGCACCGCTTCATGACTGATGCGGTGCAGGTGGCAGCAGTCCTTTCTCCCGCGAAGCAACCAAGCGCCCGTCAACATGATGCGCATAACAGGTCGGCCCGAGACGCAGTCACAGCACATACCGCCGTGGAGATACGGAGATGTGAGCACAAGTCATGCGATCGTGCGGGACAGGAGGGTGGGGGGGCAAGATGAGGGAGGTGTGCGCCTGCCTGCTTTGGCGCGGCACGTACGTACGACCTGCATGTATGGAGCACTGTGCGTCGTGCCGTGGTGCTGGCCACTGCAGGAGTTTGATGAAGCCGCGCTGCCCCCGCGCATCAAGGCTCTGGTGCAGCGCGTGCGGGCCCTGCCTGGCGTGCGGCTGGGCGCGCTGCGGGACGTGACCGTCAACTACCGCCACTCACGCTACTTCCGTCTGGTAGGTGATTGTCAACTACCGCCACTCACGCTACTCCCGTCTGGTGGGTTCACTTGGAGTATGTGCTTGCAGCTTGCACGACAAGAGCCTTTTCCCATTCGCAATGCCAAGGCATTAGGAGGGAGACCAAGCCGTCAGCACGTGCCCCCCTCACATGCAGGACCCTCACGTGGACCCCAAGCTTGACGGCGGCAACGTCTTCATCATCGGGCTTGACTCTGACGCAGTGCTCACGTTCTCGCCTGAGCGGCTACTGCGGCTGTGGCGGCACGGCGTGCTGTGGGCCTGGGAGGCGCTCACGCTCGCGGACGAGCGCGAGGGCGTGAGGCGGGACGCAGAGAGGTCGTGGACGCCACTGGATGTGGACGTGCTGGCCAGAGCACGCTCCTTGGTGGGTGGGTGGCTGACGGGTGGGAGCATCACCATCATCATCAAATAGCGCATGGCGTTCACGGCAGGTGTCATGATGCTGCAGCCGTCACAAAAGCTCGCCAGGCAGGCCTCACCAAGCAAAGTTCACGGGTGGAGCAGCCAGGCGCGATGCACACACATACGTGCGTCAGGCCGCCCTAGCATAGCAGCTGGCGGTGCTGCAACAGTGCTGCCACGCCCTGCACACAGTATGCACGCCCATCCTGCACGCAGGTGCACTTCAGCGGTGACGCCCGGTGGACGTGGACGCACGGCACCCGCCTGGGTGTGCCGGTGGAGGGGCACGACGGCCTGCACGACTGGTGGGGCAGCCCCGAGCACGTGGTGCTGCGGGCGCCCGAGAGGCACTCCATCGTGCTCGCGTTTGCAGACGCACCAGAGCAGCCTGCTGCTTGAACCGCGATCTCTCCGCCCTAAATCCTCGTTTGCCCTCGGACTTCATACCTTGGCGCCCTCATTATTGGTCTGCTCGCACTGCATCTTTGGACCCCACATTGCGCCCACGAGCGCTTGTACACTTTGTAACTGTTGCTTTTCAGTTGAGCTTTCAAGTTGAGTAATGTCCTGTGTGCTCCCCCTGAGCTGTCCTTGCAAGGCGGTGCCGTCCTGTGCGCGTTTATGCCAGAACAACCACGCCCGGCCGCACCCGGCAGCACGTCATCCCCAGCGCGTGAGCTTCACACGTTGCAGCACACGTTGCAGCAACACGTTGCAGCAACACGTTGCAGCACACGCTGCAGCGATGGCCAGGTGGTGTCCACACCCAAGTCACCGCGGCGGCAACAAATGCACCCTCTGCCCAACCGTGCTTGCATCACGGCAGCTGGCTCGCGCAAAACAACAGCAGCGAAAACAGCAACCCATGCTTCAAGGCGCCCCCACGGCGGCTCTCTGCTGCTGCTGTTGTTGCTGCGCGTGGGCGTCGGACGGAAGTGCCTTTGGTGCGGCGGGAGCTGGCAGCGATGGGCCCAGCACTAGGTTGAGGCGGTAGCGGCACAGGAGCAGCGGTAAGGACGACAGCACCGGCCCGTACCTGCTCGCACACACACACGTCACAAGCACAGGTCAGGCCAGCATGCCTGATTGCCTGATTGAGTTGAGCAGACTCAAAGTTCTGCAACCAGAGTGTGCTGCACGTCAGCAGGTAGCTGCCAGGCGTTTGCCTGCACGCTGCCGCGGGCCGGCTACGGATGATTACGTCGCGGCGAGCGGCTACGGCAATGGCGGTACGGCGTACCTGGCGACATTGTCGTACAGCTCGTACAACGGTACCGCCACCAGGCGCATGTTGCGGGGCACCTGCGGCCACGGCACGGGCACGTGTTGCCACAGGGTCACTGCACTGCGCTGGCTAGTGCAGCGGGACACTGTGTAACGATGGTGTTAGTGACTCACTACAAACGCAATAATACTAATCCCTAGCCCTCGGTGCTCACCGCAAACATGGCCTTGTCCGACAGGGGCACCACGAAGAGCTTCTTGCACTCCTTGGGCCGCGTGACGTGCACCGGAACGTACGGGTAGAAGGCCGGGTCAAAGTTGGGGCGCCAAAAGGTGCCGGCGCACTCGCCCACGTCCCAGGGCGTTTGCAGCAGCGGGTTGGAGGGGGACATGGCGTTGGTCAGCTTGCGCTTGAGGCCCTCCACCTCTGCGTGCACAAGGGACGTCGGCACACGACTGAGCACGTGTGCTCGCGCAGCCGTCTGATGATGCAAGGCTGCTCGGCTGCTCCGTCTGCTGGGTGCTGGAATGGTCGCATGCGCTGCAATGCAATGCCTGACCAAGATGCCTCCTGACGCCCCGCATGACGCCCCGTTGCTGGTCCCACAGAGTCCCACAGAGAGCCCATGCAAACATGCGGCGCACAGCAACGCGCACCGTCCTCTCCCGGCCGTAGCCGCCCGCCCGGCAGCCTGAAGAAGTTGTGCCCCGACTGCAGCAGCAGCACGTGCGGGTGGTTGTGCTCCTGCACTAAAAGCACGCCCTCCACCGAACGCCGCATGCCGTCCCGCTCAAACCTGCGCAGCGGCGGCGCACCGCACACCGTGCGGAACATCAGTGCGCGGCCCAGAACATCCCTTGTTGCGTGTCCATGCACAGAGCGTGCGCAGATCTACCGTGCAGTGGCGGCGCGGTCAGCGCCCAGCGCTCACAAGGTTTTGAGCCGCTGCATGCGCAGTTCCAGGCTGGTATCCTTGTCATTCTTGCGGTCCTTGCTGCCAAAGCTGTAGTTCTGCAGCGGGTACACCGTCACGGTCGTCTGCATGCTGGCCGCGCGTGCTCCCCTGTTACTGCTCTAGCAGTGCTGCTCAGGATTGGGACGCCATGGGCTCACGATTCGTCCTGGTGGGAGTGCCTCTGTCCTCTCCTGCAGTCCAGCTGGGCCCGAAAACGTCGCATGCTGCGAAGAAAGGAAGAGGAAGCGAGACCGATGAAGTGAGGACGAGCAGCTGCAGGTGAAGAGCACATCGGCGGCGCACGAGCCAGCAGCAACCAGCTGCACACGCAGACGCCGATGGCTGCGCCCCCGCCGTCCCAGCCCAGCAGCATCGGCGATGGGGCGCGCGTGGAGCAGGAGTTCCTCTGCGTGGGCGTGAACCGCGTGGTGAACACGCTGGCGTGGAGCGAGGGCGGCTGCGTGGCGTATGGCGCGCACAACATGGTCGCCGTGTACGATCCCCAGGCAAGCACCCGCCTGCGCTGGCAAATCAGCTGCAGGCCAGCAGCTACAACACGATGCTCCCATCCATGCCTGCGGGTGGGCATCTGGGCTGCTCACGCTCCCACCACCACCCTGGCGGCCGCAGTGGAATGCACGTCCCTCTCTGCAGGATGCAGAGGTGCTCATGGCGCTCACAGGGCACACCAGCCAGGTCAACTGCGTGGCGTGGGTGCCGCCCAGCCGTGAGTGTGCTAGACGCCCGCGGAGCAGCGTCCAAACGCAGCAGCCAGCTGCGCATCACTGCAAGCGGCGCACAGGTGGCACTTGGCCCAGCGCACTGCCATGCTTGCATTTGTGCTGAACTTCACATCTGGTACAGCCATGCCTGGCAAGCAGACACTAATATCAACTCCAATACCACAACGTGCCTGTGCAGTGATCAACGACGGACTCCTGCCTACTGGCACCCAGCTGCTGGTCAGCGGCTCCGCCACGGGGGACCTGTGCGTGTGGGCTGTGCGCACGCCGCACCGCGCCGCCTCCTCCGCCTGCTCCGGCGCCAATGGCACAGCACCGGGTGGGGCGTCGGGGACTCTCCCTGCGTGGCGGCTGCTGGCCACTCTCAAGGTAGGAGCAAAGGGAGGCGGCAAGAAGAGGCTCATAGCAGGAGCACGACTGCATCAGGCCACGCACCTCCGCAGCTGCTTCAGATGACTGCAGCACATTCATACAGTGGCGGACAATATCTGGCATTGCGCGATGGTTCTGCTAGGGCCAGCTTGCCAACCAGGCATCAGAATGCTGTGAGAGAGAGGCTGAGCGTATGAACGCCCTGCTGTGTAGCTGTTCGGGTATATCTCTTGTGATGGTCATCCCAGCCTTCACCCCAACCTTCGCCTCCTGTGCAGGGTCACACAGGGCCCATCTCATGCGTGGCGATGCACGCCCTTCCCAGCCCTGACCACGGCAGCAGCAGCGGTGACAGCAGCAGCAGCAGCAGCAATGGAGCGTTCATCATGGTCAGCACAGCCGGCGACTCTGCCCTCCGTGTGTGGGAGTGCAGGCCAACGGACGCCACCGCCACCGCTGCTGCTGCTGCTGCTGCTGCTGCCACAGGGTCAGCGGGCGTTGCTGTTGGGCTAGCGGCCGCAACTGAGGGGCAGGGTGGTGTCGGCGGGGCGGGGCGAGGAGCACAGCCCGATGTGAGCGGCGTGCAGCAGGTGGCCACGGTGACAGGGCCGGCAGTGGGGGAGGATGCTTCAGCGAGATGGTACGGCCCGCAGAGCTGGACGTGCACGTCGAGTGTGGTGGTGGGGACGCAGATGCAGCATGCTGTGGCGCTGACGCACCTGCCGGGGGCGCCTGGCTGGTGAGTACAGCAATGGTGGTGTGGCGTGGGTGTGGCAAGGGGGTGTACGCAGTCGAGGTGGTGGCGACGGTGATGGTGAATCCTGTCACCGTGTGCATCCTGTCACACCTGGTACGGCGCCACCAGCATCCACCCACACAGCCTTGTGAAGCATCATTGGTATTTTGTTTCAACTACTAGGTCTGTGGGTGCCTCCATTGCAGGCTGCTGCTAGTGACGGGCGGCACCGACTGCCGGCTGCACCTCTACTGCCGCCCGCCAGGCGAGCGCTCCAGCTTCCTGCCAGCTCTCAAGGTCCAGGGGCACGAGGGGTGGATCCGCGCCTTGGCGCTGCAGCACGTCTCACCACCACCACCAGTACCATCACCATCACCAGCACAGCCTGTGTCGTCATCCGAGGCGCTGCAACACGTCTCACCAGCACCACCACCATCGCAGCCTCCGTCGTCATCAGAGCAGCGCACTGGCGGGGCCGCAGCTGCTGCGACAAGCGAGTTGCTGATCGCCACCGCCTCCCAGGACAGGTGCGCCTGTCCCACCTAGCAGAGGTGCAAGTGCAAGCGCAGTTGATTGTTGTGATTGATTGAATCCTAACCGTGCCGCTGCACCGCTTTTGCTTGTGCGCTGTCATCATCATCATCATCATCATCATCATCATCATCATCACCACCATTGCATGGCGTTCACGACAGGTGCCATGATGCTGCATCCGTCACAACATATCGCTAGAACACAGGCCTCGCCAGTGCACGTTGCTTGTCTGAGGCTGCGCTCGCAGGGCCTGAGGCCAGGTCCGCTTGTGCTGCTCGGTTCCACGTAGAGCTTGGGCCGCCCATGGTGCGCTTTGCCTTGCGCTCTGTGCCATCACGTGTGTAGGTACGGGCGCATCTGGAAGCTGGCACTGAGCGCCCCGGCAGCAACATCCACTCCTCAGCAGCAGCAAGGCTTTGATGAAGAAGAGGAGGACCCTCTGGGCGACATCATGCTCTACTCACCCAAGCCCACCTTCTCAGCCGGCGGCCACTCGTGAGTCAAACTAGAGTGCGCTCCTGGGCTAGTACGAGAGGGGCTTGCACGGCACGCCATGCCCATACGAGAACTGTGCAAGCAATGAACCAGGAACGAGCTAGTGGGTGACTCATCTGCTTGCCTGTTTAGGCAACGATTGGGTGCACTCCTCGCCTGGCTTGCTGCTGCAGCAGCCGCAGCGTGTGCCGCAGTGTGGGCGCAATTGCATGGCATGCCGTGCAACCCTAGCCAAGCCCTGGCGTGCGTGCATGCGCGCGTGTGTGGCGCAGGTACCATGTGACGCTCGAGTCCCTGCTGATTGGGCACGAGGACTGGGTGCACAGCGTGTGCTGGCAGCCGCAAGTGAGTGGCGGTGGGAGACTAACCTTGCCCATAGTTGCTGTGCGGTTACGGCATGGTGCTTACTAGCATGCCGCTTACTAGCAGGTGCTTACTAGCATGGTGCTTGGCGTGTGATTAGTCGTGATGCGTGATGCCGTGCTCCAAGGCCCTGGCGCCTTGCCGCCTCAGTCTTCCAACCTGTTCATCAACTGCTGCGCGCCACAAACGAAACGATGCTGTGGGCGCAGGCGGGCGCAGCTAGGGCAGGCAACCCTAGCGCGGGCCTGTCCGAGGGGCAGAGGTGGCCGGACCGCTCAGCGCTCAGCCTTCTGACAGCGAGCATGGACCGTACCATGATGCTCTGGACTTGCGACGTGAGTTTGGCACATGCTGTGCACACCCTAACCCTAACCCTAACCCATGGCACACGCGTCTGTTCTCGTGCCTTGACGGCACAACAGACGCCCCGAAGCTCTCAGCCACGTGCTGCGATGCGTCATCAGCAGCAGCAGCATTGCATGGCGTTCACGGCAGGTGCTGCCGTGGTGCTGCCGGACATGAGGATTCACGCGCCAATGTTGGAAAAAGGTCTTGTCCATTGGTAGCATCCTTGATGCAAGTGCAGCAAGCCGTCTGTGTGTGCGTGTCGATGTTTGCATCTGTGTGTGCCCTTCTGCCCCCAACGTGCCCCTGCAGCCAGGCAGCGGCCTGTGGATGAGCGTCACGAGCGTAGGCGACGCCGGCGCCATGTGCTTGGGGTATTTCGGCGGCGTCTTCAGCCCTGACGCTCGGTACATCATGGCACACGGCTTCACGGGTGAGTCATCATGGCAGACGGCTTTAACTGGTGAGTCATCATGGCACACGGCGTTACTGGTGCGAACGGTGCTAGTCAAGGCATGCGCACACGCAGACGGAGAGAGAAGGGAAAGAGAGGGGCAGAGAGGCAGGGAAAAAAGAGGCGCAAACTCCTTGTTTGCTCTGTTTGCTACCCACGACGATACAGGCGCCATCCACCTGTGGGAGCAGCAGCAGCAGCAGCAGCACACGCCTGCCTCCACGTCCTCCTCCCTGCCGCAGCAGCAGCAGCCGAGGCAGGCCCTGGCCCGCTCCACATGGGTACCCCGCCACGCGCTGGGAGGGCATTGGGACCAGGTGGTGGGCGTGGCGTGGGGCGGAGACGGCAGCTGCGTTCTCAGTGTCAGCGCCGACCAGACCGCCCGTATCTTCACCGCCGTGCCCATCCCTCCGTCTCTGCTTTCCTCCGCCGTGCCGGTGCCTCCATCCCCGCTCTCTACCGGCCTGCCCGTCCCTCCCTCCCTGCTCTCGACAGCGCCAGCACCAGCGGCGGCGGCGGCGGGCGTTGACGCCGCTTTGCAGGGAGTGCAGCTGCACCACGGGCAGGGAGGAGCGGCGGGGAGGCGGAGGCGTGCGCACTGGTGCGAGGTGGCACGGCCTCAGGTGAGCTGCAGCAGTCACAAGATGAATGAATGATGAATGCTTCGATAATGATCAGTGCTGCTTACGATGCTGCAATGCAAGCAAGGCGCCGCAGGGAGGTGTTTGCAGCTTGTCCGTCGGCAGAGCCTGATTAGGGCAGAGAGGTGACGGTTAGGGTTAAGGTTAGGGTTAGGGTTGGACGGTGGGCTGCATGTTGTGGCGTGCTGGGGGTCGCAGGTGAGTTGCAGGTTTCGAGATGAACGAGGAGGTGCGGCTGGAGAGGTGGCTGCATCTTGTGGCGTGCTGGGGTCGCAGGTGCACGGGCACGACTTTTCCTGCGTGGCGGTGCTGCCTCGGGGCACGGCGGCGGCGTCCTACGCCTATGTGAGCGGCAGCGAGGAAAAGGTGCTGCGCGTCATGGAGGGCACTCAGGTGAGCGACGTCCCATGCCTATATGTATGGTACATACAGTGGCGACGGAGTGTCGACCAGTCTTCTGACTGAGCAGCACGGCCTTTTTTGGTCCGCCACTGTACGTGAGCGGCAGGGTGAATACTTGCAAGGGTGAGTCACCGTTGCGACTTGCTCCTTACTTGCTGGAACCCACACAAGCTGCCCTCCATCTCCATCTAACTGGTGCCCCCATGGTGCGCGCAGGCGTTCCACGAAAGCCTGACTCTCCTCAAGCAAGGCACCCTGGGAGGCGACGACGGCAACGGCAGCGCCGCTGCAGACGTTTCCGTTCCTTCCAGGGCCGGCCACGGCAGTGGTGGTGCTTTGGGTGGTGGTGTGGGCGCCGCTGCAGACACTGCAGTCGCCTCGGGGGCAGGCCGCGGCAGTGGCGGTGCTTTGGGTGGCGGTGTGGGCGCCGTCGACGGTGGTGCGGTGCGGGCGCGGGCGTTTGGCGCGGCCGTGTCGGCGCTGGGCCTGACAAACAAGGCGGTGATGGACGGGGGGCCACAGGCGTCTGACGTGGCGCGAAGTGCAGGTGAGGGGATTGACGAGCAAGGCGGTGATGGACGGGGGGCCACAGGCATCTGACGTGGCGCGAAGTGCAGGTGAGGGGAGGACGCGGCGTGGCGCATGGAGAGTGGGGTGGCGCAGTGTGGCGATGCTGCAGATCATCAATGCTGCGGGACGTGCTTTATCTGCTGGCACCAGGAAGGCTGTGACAGCCTGTGCTGGGGGCCTGGGCCCCATGCTGGCAGGTTGGGGCTGGGGCTGGGGCTGGGGCTGGGGCTGGGGCTGGGACTGGGGACTGGTGCTGGTGGCTGGTGGTGCTGCTGCTGGTGGTGGCG
>QAXK01004413.1:0-10681 GCA_004335735.1 Chlorella sp. KRBP | reverse complement strand
AAACACCGAAACATGAAAACGTATGTGACTGCAAAGCATGAGACAGGAAAATGCACACCACAGAACTGTGCTGTGCTCAGCCAGGATGAGTGCATTCAGATCTGAAGACTTGAACATACCAGACCAGACTACAGTGTAACCAACCAAGGCGGTGACAGCTCCAGCTTGCTTCTTGGACGGTGAAGACGGTGCCGTGGGTGCTTCATGCTGAAGGCCGCTCCCCACGTTGGCGGTCATCAGCAGTGGTCTGCTGGGCAAGTCGCCTCTTGCGGAAGTCTGCTTCGATGGCGGCGTACTCATCAGTCACATGTGCAGCAGCCCCAGTGGCAGGCGGCACCTGCTGAGAGGGGTTTGGAACTGGCTCGCCGCCCCGACGCCTCTCTGGCTGTAGTGGGGTGACTGCAGCTGGCTCGGCGCGAGCAGGAAACCTGCCTCGACTGCTGCTCTTGTTGCCCATGCTGCCTTCGCGATTGGGGCTGCGGCCGCGGCTGCGGCTCCTGTTGCCCTGCGTGCTGTGGCGGTTGGGGCTGCGCTGGCGGCTGCGGCTCCTGTTGTGCCTGTCTTCACCAGCTGCGGCTGCGGCTGCGGCTGCGGCTGCTGCGACCTCCTGACTCTTGGGGTGACGCCTCTCATCAACCCTGCTGTGGCTGAATGTTGCATCCTTGCTGGCGTCATCATGGGGTTTGTTGTAGTCTGCAGTGTGGCTCCTGTAGTTGGGTGCGTTGGGGTAGTATGGCCTTGGCCTCTCAGCTGGGTACTCTTTGTAGCCGCGCCTGTTGTGTCGTGACAGGTTGTCGCGCTTCTCCTCCTCCGCCCGCCGCTCGTCCCGCAGTGTATCCACCGCACCCTGGAGCCTGTGCAGCTGCCGCTCGCACTCCTGAAGCTTGGCTTGCTTTTTGGCCATGTCATCATTGACCTTGAACAGACTGTTGCTGGCCGTCCGCAGCAGGCCCTGCTGCTCCGTCGCCTGCTTGCTGTTCTTGGAGAGATCCCGAGTGACCTCCTTCAACTTGGAGTTCTGCGCCACCACCTCGTTCTTGATCTCCAGGCTCAAATTGGACCGCTCCTCAATGAGGCCCTGCAGCCTCTCAATCTCCAGCTTTTGCTCGCGCAACATGTTGGCACCTGCCAGCATGTTGTCCAGGGGCAGCGCCTCCAGCGCTGCTTGCAGATCTGAGTGAAGAATGCCTCCAGCTGCATCCCTTGCATTGATGACGCACTGCAGCTGGGTGGTAGTTGGCAGCTGTTGATCAGCAGAAGCGGTGGCAGCAGCTTTACTGGAAGTCGCTTCCTCAACCATAGTCTCTTCAGAAGCCTCTTCAGTCCCAAAGGTCAGCTGCTCAACTTCACTCGGAGTGATGTCGGTTGCTGACAGCTGACTCTGCCGAGCTGCGGCTGTAGAAGCACTAATTTTGTCGCCTGTGTGTAGCCTGTTGTAGTCTGGAAGTCTTGTTGTGGAGGTCTCGTAGTAGCTTGGCGTATTGTATCCTTGGAGGGTAGGTTCCTTCAATACCCTGCGCAGCATTGTTGAGATAACATGTGACAGGCAGAGTGAGTCTTCTTGCACCAGCTTGGCTTGGAGTCATGTGTTGAGTCATATGCAGCTGGCGAGTTCCCCCCCCCCCAGCCTCCTGCCCCCCTCTGTGCCTGCTTCTTCCGTGGCTGCACTCCTGCAAGGCAGTGCAAATGAACAGCAGGAAGGGGCAGACGTCCTTCAACGCAGCCATTGTTGCGCCCTTGTGCCGGGCTGGGCGATGATGATCCACCAGCCTTGGTGGGCCCTTAGGGTCAGGGCCCTTCCTTGATGCGTGAGCGACTGCCAAAGCGCCCACAGGCATGCCGGAAAGGAGAGACCAGCTGCATAGCAGACCAAGAGTGCAGGCCGCTGCTTCAATCCTGCGTGTACCGCTTGCCGTATGTAGCTGGGGTTGGGTGCAGTGAGAAGTACCGTTGCCCCGTGCTTGACGTCTTTGGCAGTGATGATGGCATTGCTGCAGGTCAGCTGGGCTTGCCACTGAGGGCTGGAAGTGATGGGGTCGCAGATCGCCTGTGCCATGGAGAACTGCAGCGTTCCACTCAGCACTGCGATGTCAGCTTGGGGCACTTGCACTGCTGGCAGTGTGGTTGCTTGCCCGTATCTGCCCTGTAGCAACTGCTGTTGATCGAGCCCGGCTGCAGCACCTACGTTGACAGCAGCCGGTGCTGGAAGTGGTGGCACCTTGACTCTGGGCGGCAGCTTGGTGCCAGTGGGCATGAGGTACCTCTTGACTCCTGCCATAGTTGCGTCCCGCACATCACCATCCTCCCACACCAGCTTGAAGTACCAGGGGCGGTTGAGCTCCTGTGTGTAGTGAAGACGTCCCCACAACACAGAAGTTCGGCCACCTGCAGCCTTGAAGGCCCTCTTGACCAGGCGCTGGTCCCACTCTTTTGCAGTGGCATCCCTCTTCTTGGTTTGTGCATTGGGGAAGAGGTTCCGCTGCTGTTCCTTCACCTGCAGCCGTTCTCTGTCCAACTCCTGCTCCATGACTTCTTGCTCAGTAGTGCCGTTGGCAATGCAGCTGGGGCAGAGCCAGTAGCCCTCAGGGATGCTGTCCAAGGGTGGTTGCAGACAGTAGGTATGGAAACCTGAGTTGCAGTAGTCGCACAGCAGCAGCTCATTTTCTTGCTCATCTGTGCCACAGACTTCACATGTGATGTCTTCCACTTCATTGATCAACAGGGGGTCGACGGCTCCGTTGATGTCTGGCAGGTGGCAGGGTGCGCATTGAGTCATGTGCACACGAGTCGTCCGTCCACAGCGGCCCTGCAGCAGCAGCACTCCAGATTCCAGCACTTGTCCCACCCGTAGTATGAGATCTTTGGCTCTGGGCTGCAGCTTGCAGTTCCTGTTGCCTTGTTGCACATAGACAAACTCTCCTTCACTGAACCTGTGTGTTTTGGGCTTGTAGTCAGGGGCCCGCACTTGCAGGTAGCGTAGCTGGTCCCGGTGCTGTGCCGCCGCCAGGTTTCCCAGTGCAATGGGACAGTTGTGCTGCAGGCGGTGCTTCCGCAGCACGAGGTCTTCTTCGGCAGCGTTGGCGTTGTCAAAGTCCAAGGGCTGCTGCAGCACCTCTTGCACTGCTGGTGGCACAACTGGTGGCCTCGCAAACATCAGCTCATACGGGGTGTAGCCAGTGCTGCGTTGCTTGGAGCATTGGTAGCCCAAGACCACCATTGGTACCTCCAGATCCCAACTCTTGACTACTTGTTTGGCACTGCAGATCTTCTGTAGTGCTCTCTTGACCACATGCACTGCCTTCTCAGCTTGACCGTTGGCCTGTGGGTGTGCAGCACTGATCCCACAGTGGTCGATCATGCAGTCCAACAGCAGTTGGGCGAAGGCTCCTTCAAACTCTGTTCCTGAGTCGGTGACCACTTGACCTGGTGCAGCAAAAGCTGACAGGACATTGTGTTTGAAGGCGTAGGCGACTGTGGCAGCCTCCTTGTCAGGGATGGGCACAGCCACCAGAAACTTGCTGAAGGCCTCTATGGCTACCATGATGTAGAAGTTTCCACGATCACTCTTGGGCAGTGGTCCAGTCAAATCCACGTGCCAGCGGAAGCCCATGCTGCTTATGGGGATGGACTTGAGCTGCTCTGGTTTGGCGGTGAAGCTTGCGTGCACTCGGCTGCAGTGCTCGCAACGGCCCACAACCTTGGCAACATCAGCTTGTAGTCCATACCACCAGTACTTTGTCATCAGCTGTGCTGCTGTACGACGTACTCCGAAGTGTCCGCAGAGCTCATGCTGTTGGGAGATAAGTTGTGCCCTCTGAGGTGGTGACGGCACAACCTTGTGTGACCCATCTGGCATCTCGCGCATCAGCTGCTCCCCCTTCAGGTAGTAACTCTGGGTCCTGCGTTGGACCCGCGTGCGCTCCCGGTTGTCCAGTTGGGCGAGCAGCTCTCCGGTCTTCAGGTGTTGCATTGATGGCTGATCAGACCATATGTCGTTACCCTGCCGGGTGCCACTCTGTGCCTCTTCCTGAAGGCTGGTTGCGGCGGCCAAGGCGCAGATGTAGGAGAAGCTGGGTGACTCCATGTCACCATCTTGTGCTTGTGTGCTGTCCACTTGTTGTGGTTGGCTTCCTGGTGTCGACCCTCCGATAAGGCCAGCTCCACCGGTGATGCTTGCAAGGCAGTGTAGAGCAGGTGCGTCTGCTGTAAGGAATGTGTTGAGCCAAAGAGCCTTGGTGGCTGCCATGACCACTTGAAGTGTGTTGGCGTCGAGGCACTGCCCCAGCACTTGTCTTCTCTGTGCTTCTGTGATGCCTTCAGCCGCCGTGCTCCCCGGCAGGTAGCCGAGAGCTGTCTCACGTTCCTCTGCGTTGGGCTCATCCCAGTGAGGTTGTTTGGGGTCGGTGACGTCCAGAATGCTTCCTGGCTGTCCTGGCCTGAAGGCATATGACTGGGGTCGACTCATCAGTGTTGGCCAAGCCGCCATTGTCATGCCTGGTATGTTGCAGGGATGTTGTGGCACAAAGTCTGTGTGCCTGACTGGCTGTGGTAGCCTGTTGGGTTGCAGGGCCACTTGCACGTTGCGTCCTGGTGGCCTCCCAACTTGCTCCAACACCAGCCTGAGGTGTGCTGGTGTGGCCAGGTTGCTCCAGATGTTGCGGCAGCGATGGGCCAGGCTGCCACATTGTGCTGCATCCAGCTGTACAGGGACTCCTAGCATGCCTTGCACTCGCTGGAAGTCATCTCTGGCGATGTGCTGGTTGTGATGTGACTGAAACAGCACGTTCTCGATGATGTAAGCTGGCGGAGTTGCAGCCAACTGCTGGAAGGCTCCCAGTACTCTCACCAGATCAAACAGCAGTCCAGATCTGGTCCCACGCAGTCCCTTGGATGTTCCTGCAGTGGAGAGATCTTGACAGGGCCATCCAGCCACCACCAGCCATTGGGGCACCGTAGCCGTTGCCAGTGCTCTCTTTACGTGAAGACTGGAGACTTGGGTGATGTCCATGGGCAGTGTGCTGAAGGCACCAGCTACTGCTGCTTCTGGTAGCTGTAGTGGGTACATGGACTGTAGTGTCCTGATCCTGTGTAGGGCAACGCGTTGTGCCACGGGATCGGTGTCACCGTAGACGTAGTGCTGTACGGTGAGTCCGTTCCTCAGTGCCATCTCCAGCCCTGCACACAGACCTCCAAAGGGCTCATACAGGGCAATGCCTGTTGCGTTGGCTTGAGTGAAGAAGGAAGCCGCACACTTGGTAGTGTTGAGCTGCGTGGTGGGCTTCACTCCTGCTGCATCAGCCGCCCCTGTGTGCTTGCCTGGCAATTGATGTAGAGCTGCAGACTCCAGCTTGACAGATGCTTTTGACACCCAGCCTGCTGCTGCCCGTTGTAGATCTTGTTGCCTCCAAGCCACAGCTGGGTGTTGTAGGTCACATGTTGCACTGCAAACGTCAAAAATACCTTGCACTCCCCCCCCCCAGCAGTGAGGCTGACTGTGGCAGAAGCTCATCAAGGTCAGTCTCATTGCTGGTCAAGCAGCATTGGAGAGCTTCGTAGCTGAGCTGTGATGTGCTCAGGCTGTGCTGTGGGTTCTGTGCCATGACGCTCGCGGGTGTCGTTGCAGTGGTGATGCCTCCAACGGCAGCCAGCGCGACGGGGCTTGTGGTGCTGCATTTGGGTGCAGAGATGGCCAGATCTTGTGCCAGCTGGTCGTGTGTGTACGTTGTAGAGTCCAGTGTGCCATTGACGCGTAGGACCTTGGGCAGTGGCCAGTCCTGTACATGGGTGTCCAGCCTGGCACCTGTGCTGTCAGCCAAGCAGATGCTTGCCTGACGGCTGGGTGCGTCTGCAGGGTTTGCCGTGCCTTGCTTGTGCACTAGGGTGAAGCGGTACTCCTGCAGGGCCAGTATCCAGCGCATTTGCTGTCCCACAGGGGTCTTGTGTGTGAGCAGCCACAGTAGTGCTCTGTGGTCTGTGTGCAGGAAGAACTCCCTTGAGTGCAGGTAGGGCCTGAGCAGCTTGACTCCCCAGACGGCTGCCAACATCTCACCTTTCCAGGCGGGGTAGTTCTTCTCTGCCGAGTTGAGGGATCTGCTTGCACATGCCACCATGTATTCTTGGCCGTTAGCCGTCTTCTGATTCAGCACTGCAGCGATGCCTGTGTTGCTCCAGTCCACATAGAGGTGAAAGGGCAGGTCATCCACAGGTTGTCGCAGTGCCAGACCTTCTGTGCAGAGTGCTGACTGGAGGCTGTCGTAGGCGCCTTGTGCTTCATCAGACCAGATGTACTCCGCGCCTTTCTGCAGCAGCTTGTACAGGGGTTGTGCCATGGAGTTGAAGTCCTTGATGTAGCCCCTGTAGTAATTGAACAGGCCCAGATGAGCCTGCAGTTGCCTGAGGGATGTGGGGGCTGTGAGGGCCTTGATGCCAGCGATCTTGGCAGGTTCGGGGCGGCATGTGTCTGCTGAGACCAGGTGGCCTAGGTATGGCAGGCAACCTGCTCCCAGGATGGTCTTGGCAGGGTGTAGCCTCAGACCCACCTTTTGCAGGTGCTGTAGCAAGGTCGCAAGCCGCTCCAGCATCTCTTCATAGGTGTCAGCCCAAAGTATGATGTCATCAACAAAGGGCGCACTGCAATGTGACAGCCCTGCCTCCTGTAGCTCTGTCTCCATGACGCGTTGGAAGGCAGCCGTTGCATTGACGTGTCCGAAGGGCAGTCGTGTGTAGGTATACAGCTTGTTCCTCCACCAGAAGGCAACCTGCGACTGCGTAGCTTCATCAAGCTTGAGCTGCCAGAAGCCACTCCTGCAGTCAGCCTTCACCAGGAACTTGGCACCTCGGACGCGACGGAAGAGCTCTTCTGGCAGTGGCATGCCATACTTGTCCACTTCGCTGTTGGCGTTGACTTTCCTGCCATCCCAGCAGAAGCGTTTGTCTGTCCATGAGCCATCAGCAGCTCTCTTCATGGGTAGGGTAATCTGAGCTGCATGTGGGTTGGTTGACGGTATCTCGATCACCACACCTGCATCCAGCATCTCTTGCATCTTCTCATCTCCAAAGAGAAGCTCTTCTTCTGTGTAGCGTCGGCTTGGTGACCACATGCGCTTGTTTGGGTCCAGCAGCTTGAAGCTGACAAGGCTCTTTGAGTAGCCTGGGATCTCATCCAAGCTGTATGCGAAGGCGGCCTTCTCTCGCTCCAGCAGGTCAACCAATGCTTGCCGTTGTTGCGGTGTAGACTCAGGGTGATTGCCCAACACCCACTTGCCTGTGGGGTGTACTGACCAGGCTGCGTCGTGGGGATTTTCGGCAGCTCCTTCGGGATTCAGTTGGTCCAGTGCTGAAGGGTCAGCTGTGTACCACTTGGGTCCTGTGGTGCCTGAAGAGTCCGCAGCCGCGCTGAACCGATCCACACTGAGGTGTGCCAGCTCAAGTTGCAGCAGATGGTTGGCGCAGCGGTGAACCACTTGCTGTTGTTCCACCTGCCAGCCGGGTTGAACCCTGGAGAGGGCTTCAAGCTTGAGCGATGCATCTGTGTTGGCTTTGGTGACCTGCATGGCTCCCACTGACGTGACGCTGAAGACGAAGCACAGCAGTAGCAGCAGTAAGAGCTTGGCACCTGTGCTGTAGAGCTTGAACCACCACATGATGCATTGTGGGGCTTGCCTGTTGCTCCAGTGATGCCTTGAGTGCCACAGGCCGTACAGCTTCCGCTTTCGAGCTCTGTGGCCATGGTCTCTTGCAGCCCTCTGCATCATGGTGAGCCACATCAGCGGATACCTCCACAGGGCTTGGGGGCGCAAGTCTGGGTAGGACTGGCGCTCCCTCCAGTTGGCCCAGCACAGCAGTTGTGTCAGCAGCCCACTTGGCCAGCCCAGCAGGGGCACATCGATGCAGTAGTGAAAGAGCCCACACAGCAGCATCAGGGTGCACACCATCAGGGCTGAGCAGGCTGGCAGGACTGACCTTGCCAGTGGAGTTGAGTCCTCACTGCTGCTGTCGGTGCCACTGCCATCGCTGCCGTCGCTCTTTGCCGGTGTGCAGTCCTCACTGTCACTGCCAAGGGAGGGGCAGCTGTCAGCCTCACAGCTGCTGCTTGTTTCCAGCAGGCCCTGCGTGCTTGGTGGTGTTGCAGTTGTGGCGCCTGAAGAGCTTGCAGCGGAGATCTGCCGTGCCTGCATCCTCGCCTCGTGTGCTGCCCCTGCAGCCTGAAGGTGTGGGCCGCCGTAGTGGATCTGCCTGACGCCATTCTTCGTCACCACTTCCACACTTGTCGGCGGCAGCATGGGCTCGTAGACGACCTCCTTCAACAGCTCGGCGTCATGCAGTACCTTGATCAGTGCCGCGGCCTGACCAGCCATGGTTGCACAGAGTGCCACTGGCTGGGCTGTTGTGATGATGTTGACCCCTGCCAGTGCTCCCACATAGTCTGCCACCTGCAGTGATGTCACCCGCACGCCACAGATGATGCTGAAGTCTCCCATTGATGCTCGGGGGTACCACAGCAAGCGCTGGAGGGCAGGGTTGACGTGGCCGTACACAGGCAGCAGGGTGCGCTTGTCGAGGCACATGTTGTACATGCCTCCTGCATTGCCCTTCATTACCAGGGATCCTGTTGACACATGAAGCTGGGCTGGGTAGTGACTTCCCTTGCCCAGTGTGAGGGAGAAGGGAGGCGTCCTGCCCACCAAGTATGGTGCCAGCTTGCCATCGATCCCCTTGAGGCCTGGAAGGTCTATGTCCCTGTTGACATGCAGTCCCAGCTCCTTGCAGTAGGCGTCAGTGATCAGCAGGGTGTTGCTGCCGCTGTCCACGATGACGTCCTCCATCAGACACTCACGTCCGTCAGGTAGTGTGATGGTGATGCCGTCCTCCTTGCTCACGGCTCGTATCTTGTCCAGTGAAATCCGGCTCAAGTCCTTCACTTCCAGCTCTCCAAACTGGGGCTGAAACATGTAGTGCACTCGGTTGGTGAACCCGCTGGTGTCACTGTTGCTGCTGCAGGGCAGTGATCCAAGGCTCTCTCCCACGTTGCCAAGCAGGCTGCTACTGCTTGAGGCTGAGTGCTTGAAGATGTCGAAGGCAGCCGCTGCCGCCTGAGCCGGCCATGCCACTTGGCTGTGTGACTGCAGCTTGCTCCAGCCGCGGTGCTTGTCGATCAGCCCGTCCAATGCGTGCAGGGTTGAAGCGTGGACCGCAGTAGACTCACAGTTCTTCAGCTCCTCCCTCAGCTCCTGCAGCAGGCGAGCTGTCTTGGTGAAGTCCTTGGGCTTTGTTGACTCCATCTTGTACTCGATTGGTGCAGCGGTGTCCAGGTTAATGTCCACAGCAGATGTGTGACGTGCCTGGCTGCTGTTGGGGTCCACAGGCAGGGGACCTGGTGGCAGGAAGCTCTTGGGCATGCTCTGCCTGGGTGCAGCTGCTGTGCTGCCTGCTGCAGCCTTGTTGGACCTTGTGATGACTGCAGCCACAGGTTCGGCCTCCTCCTCAAGCAGTGTAGGCAGCATGGCCAGCATGGCGAAGCTGTTGCCGAAGGGGTTGCCGAAGGGGTTGCCAGCACCCATGGGTTGGTGCTCTCCTTGGTGTACGGCAGCAGCGATTCCTCCTGCCGCGTCGGCTTGGTTGGCGGCTGGTGCTGGCAGCGGCAGTGGAGCTGGTTGCATCAGCGCCGGGAAGTACTGCATGCCAGCCACAGGCAGTCCCACGTTGTTGGCGTAGGGCATGTAGGCCGCTCCGTACTGCACAGCTGCAGCATGGTAGACTCCTGGGCGACGTGGCTGCTGCTGCTGCTGCTGCTGCTGCTGCTGCTGGAGGCTGTCGATGCAGGGCCGGTACTGCATTGGGACCTTGCCCTCCCTCATGAGCTTGGCTGCAGTCGCCAGGCAGCGCTCCAGCTTGGGTGCAATGTTCAGGCTCACGCAGCGCTGCATGTAGCGCCCAACTCCCGCCTCCAGGGTGTAACGACTGGGTCCCTTCCAGTCCACAGGGGCCTGGCCTGGGTCATCACAATAGCAGCTGCCACGGTGTCCCAGCTCGTAGCCGCACAGGTTGCAGGGCAGGCGCTGCAGTGGGGCTCCACGTGGGGCGTTGCTGCCACCTGAGAATTGCCCTGGGCGCAGCTGGCCACTGCCACCCATGGCTGCCAATGCGGACATGGTGGACTGTGCGTAGTTCAGCTGCTGCTGCTGTTGGTGCACTTGTGCCGCCAGGGCATGGTACTTGGCCTCAGCACTTGACCCTGCAGTGTCAGCAGCAGCGGCAGCAGCGGCAGTGGCAGTGGCAGCACCCTCCACCTTAGCAGCCATGCCTACAGCTGCAGGTGGTGGCTGCTTGGCCTTCTGCTGCTTCTGCCTGCACTCTGAGTTGAGGTGCACGCGTGCTGTCACCTTGCAGTCTGTGCACAGAGCTGATGGGTGCTTGGGCTCAGACTCTGCCAGGTTGAATGCGGCACGGTACAGCTCTTGCTTGGGTGCTGACATGGCCTCTATCTCCTGGCGTGTCCTTGGGTCACAGCGTCGCAGCCTCACCACTTCTGCTGCTGCAGACTTCTGTGTAGGCCGGTTGGAGCTGTGAAGTCCACTTGAGGATGCCAGGCTGTTGCTGCTGCTTGGTGTGATGCCCGCATAGACCTGTGCCTGGCGCTCAGCACTCTCCGTCTCCAGCAGGCGCTGCTGGTACTTCTGGA
>QAXK01004409.1:0-35237 GCA_004335735.1 Chlorella sp. KRBP | reverse complement strand
CTGCGCTGCCTGCGCCTGGCGGGCCTGTGGACGCCGCGGCGGCAAGCAGCTGTGCGCCCAGGTCCTGTGCGCCCGCGGACGAGGAGAGGCGCCTCGCAGGGTGCGCAGGTGCTGAGTCATGACCCTGGGAAGGCGGCACAGCGCACGCGAAGGGCGACTCCTTCATTCGCTCGATTGCGTTTGCTGACGCTGCGTGCTCGCGCTTTCGTGTGCGAATGTGTGGCCTGCGTCGCGCTCGTCGCAGGAGCCGGCATGGCGCGAACGCGAAGCCCGAAACCGACGTCGAAATCACGGCATCGTCCGCACGACTTGCACGCACAGTGAGCTTCCAAGGATGGGCCGCCAGGCCAGAGAGCAGCTCGCGCAGAGCACGCGCACGCGCAAGCACCTGCACGGCAACAGGTACGTGCGAATGCGAGCCAGGAGCCAGGTCGAGGGCAATGCCGATTGATCAGATGACTGCGCAGTGTGACAATGGCTGCTCGGACCTGCAGTCCGAGTGTACAAGTTTGAGATGCCAAAAATCGGCACGCACCATCGAGCCGAATCGCAGCGCAATTGTGCCACGCGCAGGAGCTCTCAGGCAGTCACCACGCTCGTGGAGCACTTCAGAGATGCACAGACCACGCGCAAGGGGTACTTGGCCAGCCCAGAGGACGAGCAGGTCCCTGCGCCAGCGACTCCCTTCCTTTCGAGCGGCAGGCTGGTCAATGTGCATCTGCCTCCCAAGTGAGTGCGGTGATTGGCGCGTCCATCGTCCCATTCTCTCCTCTCGTGTGTGCTCATCAAAAGGTTGACTGCCGTGCGCAGGACACCGGACACGCCCTTGAACGAGCGCCGCAAGGAGGACCGCGAGGCCATCGTCAAGCTGCAGGACAAGCTCAGCATCACGTCCAAGCATGTGAGCGCTAGCTTGTGCCTCCCTGAAGATGTCGTAAATCTGATAATCCGTGGGAACAGCACAGCAAACGCGTGCTGGTGCGTGCGTGCCGTGTGCAGACGTACGTGCACAAGGTGCTGCGCGCGTACGACCCTGAGAACAAGGGGGCGTTGACGCCGGACGCGATGCACGCCGCGCTGCAGCGACTCAACCTGGGGCTTTCGGACCTGGAGATCAGCCAGGTGAGCTCAGGAGTTGAGCAGGTTAGCAGGGCCTGCTGTGATCTGACCACCTGGCCACCTCAGGGCTGCGCAAGCAAAGGCGTGGGACACCCTTGCTCGCCTGCTCAACTTCTCACCGCAGGGCCGCCAAGGCACGCAGGGGCCTGTGCACGGGCCTTGCAGGACTTTAACGCAGTGCGAGTGACATAGCCACCATATTTTCACTGCGTACCGCCGTGCACGCAGGCGGTGTCACGCCTGCGCACCCCAGGCAGCGAGCTCATCCCCTGCCAGTCGCTCTTCAACTGGGCGCACAGCATGGCGCCGTTGGGGCCGCGCCAGATGGACGATGGGCACCCTGCCTCGCTGTCCACCACGCACGTGGGCACGCGCAAGCTCACAGGCACGGGGCGCATGACGGCCACCTCCATCCACCCGCGGGCCAGCGTGGTGCCCATCAGCGGCACCGGGGATGAGGGCGTCCTGCACGCACGTGAGTGCAGCCGGGCTGGTGCGAGGATGTGGGGCAGGCAGCCAGGACAGCGGCTGCTTGTGTTCAAGATCAGCGCTGGGCGTGACTGTCAGGTCTTGCAGGTTGCTGCGCAGCGCCCCAGCAGGCTGGACGCCACGCGGGACAATGTGCTGTTGTGCACGTGGTGGTGGTGGTGGTGGTGGTGGTGTGCTGGCCCCGCAGAGGACGCAGCGCTTGCTGAGAGCGAGCGCCAGGCGGCCGACCAGGACGCGCCACCGTACAGCCAGGCCAACAACTCGCGCACGCGCGCGCCCTGGGAGCCGCTGCAGGGCCGCATGCAGGCGTGGGACTGGGAGCTGCGCCCCCAGGGCCTGGCGGGCGTGGTGGGGCCGGCTGAGCCGGGGAGCTACGAGCAGAAGAAGCAGGACGGCCTGCTCATGTGAGTGCCAGCACTGGCGGGTGTGCGGGGTGGGATGGGAGGCAGGGAGCAGTCGAGGGCCCGCAGGGAGGTGGGGAGATGGTAGCCGACCCGCGCAGCCACCGCCGCCGCGCGTCGTGCGCGCAGATCGCTGCTGTCGGAGCGTCTCAACCAGTCCGCGGACAAGATGCGCGCCACCTTCCGCAAGTGGGACGCCTCACGCAACGGCCAGCTGTCCAAGGACGAGTTCGTCGGCGCGCTGGAGGCCATGCGCCTCAACGTGCCGCGCCCGCAGCTGGAGCGCCTGTTCGACATGGCCGACGCCAACGGCAGCGGGGAGGTGGACTATCTGGAGTTCGTGCGCTCCTTCGAGACCAAGGGCGACGCCGCGCGGAGGGTGAGCACCGGTGGCGTACCTCGCACCATCCTCGCCGGCACCGGGTAGGGCACAGCACCGCGTCAAGGCTGTGGTGACGGGCCAACGCGCTTGCACTGCAGGTGAACCCGGCGGACCAAACCGCACGTCCCTTGCCCCTCGCCCAGACGCTCAGCCCCCCGCTGGCTGAGGACGAGATGCGCGACGTGATGCGCTCCAAGCTGACGCACGACCTTGCCACCAAGCTGGCCACCAAGGCCACCGCCGCGCATGCCGTGTTCCGCGCCTACGACGCGAACGGCGACGGGCACCTCTCGCTGCAGGAGCTCACCACCTGCTGCCAGTCGCTCGCGCCAGGTGCGTCTGCTGCGTCGCGCCGCGCCTCGCGGGGTGCTCGGTGGGCGGCGGGCTCTGCCAGCGCCGATTCTTGCAGACCTCGCTCGCCTCGCTGACCTGCGCTCGCTCCCGCAGGTATCAGCGAGAGGCAGGTGGCGGCGCTGCTGACGGCGGCGGACCCGTCTGGCGATGGCTACCTCACCTATCGCGAGTTCCTGGGCAGCCTCGTTGACAACGCGCCGCTGCACCCGCGCCTGACGAACGCGCACCTGGCGGGGCCGGCCGCGGGGCGCATGGAGCTGCGCACTGGCTGGGGACATTCGCCGCTCTTCACGGTGAGTGCTCACGTCGCCCGACACCTGCATCGCTTGCCCAGCCTCGCCTCGCAACAGCGGCAAGCCAGAAGCACGTCCCCCAGCAACACCCATCACTACTGCCTCTTGCCGATCGTCTTTCGTCGCCGCAGAAGTACTTGAAGCCCACCGTCATGACGGCGGAGAGCGACGCGCTCATCCACCAACAGGAGCTGCAGGACGCCCTCGGACTCGAAGAGCCTCTGCCGCCCTCGTCGCACGCCGCGCTGCGCACGACGCGGAACAAGTCCAGCCAGGACGACGGCGCCTTCAGCAACACGGTGTGGTCGCGCGCCGACCTGCCCACTCCTGGGTACACCGGCGTGCTGCAGCCGCACCTGCGCGGCACGGGGCCTCCGCGGATGTCGGCGGAGGAACGCCGCCTGATGCTGCACAAGGTGGCAGTCGAGCCGCTGCTCACCTCGCTCTCCTCCCCACCTCCAGCCACCCCACCCACAGTTCAGCTCGACGATAGCGCCAGGCAGCCTGAGTACACGACCATCCCATCCAGCCCTCAGCCGTCGTCCGGCCGCAGCAAGGGGCCTGATGGACTGCCTCCCTACGGCGTGGCTGGCAGCCCCGGCGTGACGGAGCGCCGCGGCAAGGGCACGGTGCTGCCTTACGAGCGGACGATGCTGGCGCACTCGCACTCGCTGCACGGCGACTCGTCTGCGCCCGGCAGCGCCGGGGACTCGCCAAGGTCCACGGCGCCGCCTTCGAGGCGGCAGAGACGGGAGGTGACCGACACGAGCGCGCTGCGAGACCTCATCCCACCCAGGTGCGGTGCGGACCGCTTGGGCTCTCGCATGGCGCAGCAGACCACTGCGGACCACCGCCCACGACGACTACTCATTCACGATAGCTGCGTGACCATCCATGATTGCAGGTGGGGCAACGACCCTTCCTACCTTGAGCTGCGCCACTCGCTGCCCAACATGCACGGAGGCCGCGCGCTGACCCCCGGCGCGACCACCATGTGCCAGAGCCTGGAGCTGGAGCCCAGGCCGCTCACCACCTCGGACGGCGCCGAGGCCAGGCGGACCAAGGGCAAGGCCAGGTGAGCATGGCGCTTCAGGGAGGAGCGCAGGGCTGTTTGAGTGGCACTTGGCAGCAGGGCTACTGCGTGCCTTGAGCCCCACCCAACCAGTTGGCTGCTAGGGTCACCAGCAGCATGCTGTCACCTGAGTCATCACGCCGCTGCGTGCATTCGCCCGCAGGTTCCCTTGGCTTGCCACCGACACGGCGCACACCACGAGCGTACTGCCCGGGTGTTCCCAGTGGGCTGACCCCGCCGACACGTGGGTGCGCAAGTCGGACAGTGACTTCCTGAGCTACCAGCAGCAGGACCGCACGCGCAAGGCCGACCGCGCTGCAGCGGTGAGCTGCCCCGCACGCAAGGGTGGCAGTGCAGGGGACGGCTGGGATGATCAGGCTGTGTGTGTGTGGCAACGACCTGCACAGCTGCAAGGATGTGTCAGCAGGCAAGGCCAGGAAGCGGCCCAGCGATCGCAGGCTTTGCAGCTGAACGCCGCTTCTAAACATAACGCTCGCGCACCACACTTGTTGCTGTTGACGTTGTTGCAGGCCACGGTTCGTGAGTCGGAGCGCCTGTCAGAGGCAGAGGCCAAGCGCACGCTGCGGCTGGCCCAGGAGGAGGCGGAGAGCAGCGCACTCATCCACGTGCGTGCACTTGCTGCTCTGGGGTGGAGTTAACTTTGCTCCCTCGTGCCTCGTGCACGCACCTCGTGCATACACTCTGCACCAGGGTAGCACGCAACCACAGCGTGTGCATGTTGAGCTTTGCATGAGGCACAGCCATTGCAGCCCAGAGCGCACACGCGACCAAGAAGTTGTGCATGTGTCCGTGCGTGCGCAGGCCAAGGGCATGGTCAAGGCGCGCTACGTGGAGCGATGCGCCATGTACGAGGAGGCCCGCGCCGCGCACGTGCCGCACGCCACACCCGCCTTCAACCGCTCGCTCTTCTTCACCGACCACGTCATTATCGACCCGGTGCTGGTGCGGGGCGCGCAGGCCTGAAAAAACTGGAGGCGTGCCGAGCTGAGGCGCTCGGGGCAGGCTGAGGCGCTCAGGCTGGGGCGTGCAGGGCTGGGGCGTGCGGGGCGGAGGTGTGTTCACACCTCCTCATTTCAACTGTCATGTCTTTGATGACTTATCAGACCACGTCGCATCCCGCCGATCGTTGGCGCGTATCCGTGCTGGCAGCTTGCAGGTGGCAGTACGTGCGACAACGGTGACTTGCACATGGACACTAGGCAGGCTGCAGCAGAAAAAGCAGTGCAGTGTTTGGACTGAAGCATTGCGGGTGTTCGAGGCCCGTCGTGTCAAGTAATGGACAGGTGTTGCTGTCTTGCTGGTGCGTTCGTACAAGTGACGGATGAGACAAGTGGGACAGAGCAGGATGACGCGTGCTGCGGACTGTGCATGCCAATCGCACGCCGACCGTCTGCATCATTAAGGCCATGGAGACCTCCAGTCGCTCCCGTTGCCAAACATTGCCCGTCGTCGCTCTTGCTTGCTGTGTCTCTTGCCGCCGTCGATTCCCACCCGAACCCACTCCTCTGATGCAAAGCAAAGTCGTTGTTGCCGCTCCAGTCTGACCGCCGTCGTGACGACCAGCCACCACGGCCAGCCATGCTCTCAGCGTGGGAGCGGCGGGATGCGGTGCTTGTGCGCGGCTAGTTCAGCAATGAACATGGCGTTGTGGGCCCTGCGAGAGTCACACGCCACACACCGCACGCGCAAGGTCCCTCCACTGGTGCGCACGCACACAACGGCAGTCATCCGTCCACGCAAAACCGCACGGCGGCAAACACTGCAGAGGTGGTGTGAGTTGCAAGGACGCACCATCCAGCGTGGCTCCGATGCACGTGACTGTTCACAATCCATGTCAACTCACCAGCCTGCGTAGGCGCCAAAGCGTTGCGTGAAGGAGGCCTGCACGTCCCCGTGTACCTTTTTGGTGAGCGCCTTGCCCTTGAGAGCAGGCAGGTAGTACTTGGTGGCAATCTGCACCACAAAAAGCGCACACATGGGCCATGCGGGTCAGGGGTGAAGCAGAACGCGCAGAGCGGCGGCAACAGCACGAGCCTCTCGCCGACATGTGCCTTTGCCCGCCGTGCAGTGCTTGCAATCGCGAGCGCTACCACTGGTGCACAGCCCCATGCGCCCCCTGCTCTCCGCTCCCAGGTCCACAGACAACGCACACCTGCCAGACGTGCGTGTCCACGGGGATGGCCTCGTGCTTGTCGAGTGAGAAGAGGCACACGCACGCCGCCACCTTGGGGCCCACGCCTGCGCACGGGGGTAGTGGTGCCACACTGCCCCTTACGCCACAGTTGTGGGTTTGCGTCACGCCACCTTCAGATGAGTCAGATGATGTGGACATCGACCTATGCGGGCACGGCACAAGCGTGGCCTCTCCCATGCATGCTGGCAGCGCGCCAGCCCCTCAAGCAGGGCCCACCTGGCAGCTCCTCCAAGCTTGCAGCCGCCTGCGCGTACGGCACCCCCCTGAGGCCCATCAGCCACGCCTCCCCGCCGCCCTCCTTTGCCTGCAGCGCCGCCGCCGTGCCCACAATGAACTTGGCGCGGTACCCAAAGCCCGCCGCCCTCAGCACCTCCTCCGTGGCGTGGGACGCCAGCTGCTCAAGCGACGGGAAGGCGAAGAAAGGACCCAGGTGGCCGACGGCGGCGTCGCGCGAGGGAGACGCGACCGCGCCGCCAACGCCTGCACCCTCGTCCTCCTCGCCATCCTCCGCGGGCTGGACGTCACTGGCTGCGGTGGTTGCTGCGTCGCTTGCCGCTGCTGAGGCACGGCCGCGTTTGGAGCTGCCTTTGGCTGCTGCCCTGGCCTTGCCGCCGGACTGCTGCTTTCTCTTGGAGCTTTCTGGTGGGCCTGCGGTGGGTGCGGGCCCTGGTTCCATGGGTGGGTCGTGTGGGGCTGGGTGGTGGTGGTGGCCTTGTAGGGTGGCGCCTGCTTGCTGCTGCCCGGCAGGCACAGCGCCAGGTGGAGGCGGGGATGGGGAGCGGCTGCTGCTGCGGCGCTGACGCTTGGCGCTGGGGCCACCGACCTGCCCCTCGTGCTGCTCAAGAGCGATATCGGTGGGTGGCAAGGTGGCATTGTCCTGGTTGGCGGGGAGGGTCTGCCCGGGAGGGAGGGGTGGCATGGGTGCGTCGAGGGGGAGGGCGGGCGTGAGGGGCGTGCCGTAGGCCTGGCAGAGGCGCTGCACCATGCCATGGATGCGTGAGATGTGGTTGTTGGAGCTGCAGATGAAGGAGAAGAGGCACTCGAGGGGGGGCTGGCGCAGCATGCGCGCGCCTGCGCGTGCACGTTTGGGAGCCGTCCACACCCCGCCGCACCACGCAGCGTCAGCAAACGGTTGCCCGAGGGTGGCCACAGGTCGTTCCAAGTGCGTGTGGCTAGGCAGAAAGGCAGCGAGTGCGTACCTGGGATGTAGGGGCTCAGGTGTGCGTACCGCTGGCAGGCCTGCCTCCAGCCCACACTCAGGTCCCGCAGCGTCACGCCTTGCCCCTGCGAGCTGGAAGCGCCGCCCTGCTCCTCCGGCCTGCAGCACAAGGTAGCGCATTGGCAGTGCAAGCATGACCTGTGTGTCCAGCTCGTCCAGCTCTGCCTGCAGGGAGTCTTGATTGATTGCAGGCCATACGGAGCATCACCTGACGCCGGCGCACGAACTCGTGGGCGGCAGGTTGAAAAAGTCCCTGACGGCGACGTCGTCCTCCCCTGGCAGCGCCCCCTCCGCCCGCGCCAGCACGACGTAAAACACGTCGGAGACGCCCTGCTGCATGCGCACCAGGCGCTGGCCCAGCACGCCGATGTACCGCCCCTCAGCCTGCGGCTCCTTGTGAAAGCGAAAAGTCTGGCCAGTGGGTAGGCAGAAGTCCAGCGTCATCTCCTCCGGGGGCACGCCCAAGGCGGTCCACTGCAGCGCTGGCGGAGGGGCATCGGTGATGGCGGACCCGCCGCCGCCGCCGGCGCTTGATGGTTTCTCCGCATTCTCCAGCTGCAAAGCTGCTGCGTCCATCAGGTGGTGGTGCTGCTGCTGCGCTGCAGGCGCTCTGGCAGCCTGGCGCATCACGCAGCGCACCGCGCGGTGATCACGGTTCGAACGGTGTGTGCCGTGGAGGGCAGGGCAGGACCACCTGGTGGCTGCTGTGAGCACTGACTGCTGAACGCAACGCGCCACCAGCATCTGCCCCTCTCCTGCTCTGTGAGCACGATTGTTGACATGCAGATTAAGACCTCTCGGTGTGGCTGCACAGGACGAGCAACGGCACGCATTGGCAGCAGTAGGCGCTGCAACGTGACCGTGAACACGCGCAGGCACCCTCCGCTAGCACCCTCCGCAGCACTTGGCGCCACTCGGCCTGGTTCCTGAATGTCGCGTCCGTAGGCCAGCAGGCGCGAGGAGTCCAGCACCAGCGGCGTGGATCGCAGCAGGCAGCACGCAGGCCTGAGGCTCGAGTGATTGCTGGCGCGGGGCTGAGCCGTCCACACATCGACCCAGTGGCACGATGGCGCTGGAGGAGCCCTCGCAGCAGGAGCGGCTCACCTTTGGCTTCACCGTGCTCACGGGCTACAAGGTCGAGGTGCAGGTGCGTGCTTGGTGTGGCTGTGCGAGGTCCATCGCGTTCTGGTTGGGGAGGAATGCGAATCGGGCACGAGTCAGCAGCGGCCAAGGCTTTGGGGGCGAGCGTGGTGCGCAGGTCAAGTCAGGGATCGTGTATGAGGGCATTTTCCACGCGGCGAACTTCGAGGCGGAGGGCGATCCCCAAGCGCACGGGGTCATTCTCAAGTACGCGCGGGTGATCAAGGACCCCAGCGTCAGCGCCGACAAGGACGCGCTGGCGGAGAAGCCGGCCAAGGTCAAGCGCATCCCCGCCTCCGAGCTGGTGATGCTGGTGGCCCGAGACGTGCGAATGAACCCTGAAGACCTGGCGGCTCCTCCAGACGACTTCGAGACCGATGCAGCCATCAGCAGGGGGCGCGGAGGGTGAGTCTCCTTGGATGTGCGCCGCTGGGGACCCGCACGCGCCTGGGCGAGGGGCAGAGGCCACTTCATGGCTCCATGGCTCGGCTCCCGGGCGCTGCACACAGCGCTGCAGGCACAGCGAAGCATGCACCTGCGATCGTGTCCCGCAGGCAGATCGGGCGCGAGCTGCAGCGCTGGATGCCCGAGCCCGGCGACGACGCTCCTCTGCTCTCGCTGGAGCAGGAGGGAGGCCTGGGCTGGGACCAGTTCGCCGTCAACCAGCAAAAGTTCGGCGTGACCAGCACGTTTGACGAGAACATCTACACCACCACCATTGACAGGAAGAACTGCGCCATCTCGGAGCACGAGGCCGCCCGCCTGGCGCGCGAGATAGAGCACGGCAACCTCAACGTCACTGGCATGGCGGCCTATCACTTGGCCGAGGAGCGTGGCATGGAGATCAACGACGACGTGAGTGGCCTAGGGGCATGCCTGTGCGGGCACCGGAGGGCAGGGGGACAATCTGCTTCGTCGCCGCCGCATGCTGGGTGACCCCCCCCCCAAAACACACCTCACACACCCGCAGGACATGAACGAGGAGGACCGCTACGGTGCCGTGGTGCGGGACGTGGCGCCCCACACCAAGCCCTCGCAGCGCGGGCACACCGCCAGCCAGCCCCCCGCCCCCGCGCCTCGTGCCTGGGGCGGCGCAGGCGCCGGTGTGGCAGCAGTCTCCGGCCGCAACATTTCCTCAGGGGGCACCTCGGGCACCACCCCCAGCCCGCCTTCAGGCACCGTCAACGGCAGCAGCACAGCGGGAGCAGCACCACCCGTGGCGGCCGGCGCTCCGGGTGCAAGGGGCGGCAGCGGGGCGCCTGGCAACGGCAGCGGCGGTGGCGGTGTTGCGGGTGTGCCTGGGTCGTGGAGGGCGGCGGCGGCGGCGGGCACGCAGCATGCAGGGGCCTTGGTGAATGGCAGCGGCGCGCCGGCGGCGACGGCAGCAGGGGATGGCAGCAGGAAGTCGCCGTCAAGCTCAGCGTCTGGCGTACCTGTGGTGAGTAGTAGTCCTCTCTCTTCACGCACACGTTGAAAGCAGCTCGCAGCACCAGCTTTTTTGCATGCGGCCGACTACGAAGAGACGACCCACGCTGCCGCACGCGTGCCTCCCACTGCTTGCAGGGTGCACCACCAGCTGGTGGCCGCCCCCAGGGCGTGGCCATGCCCCTTGCGGTCAGCTCAGCCCAACCCGTGCCCATCCGTGGCGCCGGAGCAGCAGCGGCGGGAGCGGCAGCAGCAGCGGGCGCGGCGGGAGGCAAGCACCTGGGTGACCGCCACGTGGCGGTGGACGCTCTCAACCTGGCAGTGCCAGGTGCGCGCTTGCGTGCGTGCGTGTGTGGTTTTTCCGCATCTGGTTTGGCGCCTCAGTGGCCGTATCAGATGTCACGTGTGCGTGCGCTCCCCATACGGCAGTGCGCTGGGGGACGGGATGCGTCGTGGCGGGCACGAGGGTGGCTTCGTCCGATTGTCGTGAGAGCAGCAAGGCAGGCAGTCCTTGGCAGCACAGGGAGCCGCGTGCTGGCGTGGCGTGCGCACACATCATCATGATTGCACGGCATTCACGACAGGAGTCATGATGCTGCAGCCGTTACAAAACATCGCCAGGCAGGCCTCGTTAAGCTGAGTTCACGCCAGTGCACGTTGCTCGTGGGCACACACTGACTGTGCAGGTGGTGGTGCTGAACGTTGCCGTCCGTGCGCTGTGCATGTCATCATCATCGTCATTGCATGGCGTTCACAATAGTGTGCGTGTGTGTGTGCACGTGTCGTGGTGTGCAGGTCCGAGCAGCACGCCTCCCGAGCTCAAGCACGAGTTTGCAAAGTGGAAGGCCACCAAGAAGGAGGAGGACAGGTGAGCACGCACTACTGCTCAGCCTGGTCTGTACAGGAGTATGCGCTGCTTGGTGCCGCCTCGGCTCAAGCCACCACCTGAATCGCCTCACCAAAAGTGAGAAACGTGAGAGCGCGAGCGGCTCACATGAGCATGTGCATGTGCATGTCTTTGTGCCTGCACCGCCTCGCAGCAAGATCAAGAGCCTGCAGCGCATGGAGGAGATGCGGGCCCTGGCCTCCTCCCACACCACCACCGGCCCCCACGGCACGCAACTCTCCACCGCCGGCGCACCGCTGGCCACGGCGACATCGGGCGGCAGCAACGCCTCCAGCCCCTCCACCACCACCACCGCCGCCACGGTCCCCCACGCACCCCTCCCCGCCGCTGCCGCACCCGCTGCCACCCCAGCAACCAACACCACCTCTGCGAACGGCGACGCAGCAGCCCCCGCCGCCTCCACAACAGACGCCGCCGCTACAACCACCGCCGCCGCCACCGCCGCACCGGCAGCAGCAGCAGCAGCAGCGCCCAAGAAGAGCGTGCTCAATCCCTTTGCAAAGGAGTTCACCCTCAACATCTCGGCCAAGCCCTTTATCCCCGGTGGCGGCAGCTTTGCCCCCAGCAGCACCACCACGGCCGCCGCCTCCCCCGCCACCAGCACCACGGCCAGCAGCCTCCCCAGCAGCGTGCACAGCGGGCCGTACGCCCGCGGCGGCAACAGCGGCCCTGGGAGCGCGAGTGCGTACGTGGGCCCGCACGCGCTGCCACTGCACGCGCCCGTGGCGCTGGCACCTCTGCCGCATGGGCTGGCGCCGCATGGAGCCGTTGCAGGCCCTGATGGCGGCCCCCTTGTCCCCGCACCGCACCTGGTGGGGCCGCACCACCCCCACGCAGCGCATCCGCACACGCACCACATGGCGGGCGGGCCCGCGCCGCCGCCGCCGCCCCCGCCGCCGCACCCCCACGCGCACATGCAGCACCACCCGGGCGACATGCAGGGCGTGCCTCTCCAGGGCATGGGCCCCATGGGCGGCATGGGCCCTCCTCAGGGCTTACCCGGCGGCAACGTGCCGCCCATGCACGCCCTGGCCCCTGGCGGACCCAACGGCGCGCTGCCACCGCAAGCACAGTTCCTGCCGATGCAGGCGGGCCCCTACGCGCAAGTGGCGCCCGGCGGGCAGCCCATGCAGTTAGGTCAGCTCATGGCGACAGCCGGGGGGCCGCACCACCCGCACGCGGGCCTCATGGCGGGCCCGGGACCGCACCAGATGGTGTATGCGACAGGCCCCGGCGGGCAGGGTGGAGGCCCCATGCGAGGGCCTGGTGGCGCCGGGGGGCCCATGACACTCATTATGCCAGTGCCGGGGATGGGGCCGGGGCAGGCTGGGATGTTTGGCCCCGGTGGGATGGTGCCAGGCGGCGCGGGGCAGGGCTTTGCGATGATGGCGGCGGTGCAGATGCCTCCGGGTGCGGGCGGGCCGCCGCCGTCACCGGGGGGGATGCAGGGGCCGCCGCACGGGATGGGCGGGGAGATGCATCACCATGGCGTGGGGCCGGGGCCCATGAGGTCGCAGGGCTCAGGGAGTATGAAGGCGGGGGGGATGATGGGGGGGCCCATGTCGGGGGGGAGGGGAGGAGGGCCTGGAGGGCGTGGAGGACGAGGAGGAGGTGAGCGTGTGCGATAGTAGTTGCTTTGGTGGTGCTGTGCGGATATGCCAGGGGGGTCAGGAGGCATGGAAACGGGCAAGCGCGATTGTGCAGGGTGCGTGCTGACGAGCGTGCTGCCCTGCTGCTTTGCATGTGGTGCTGCAGGTCACGCATGAGGGCGCAGCGGGACGCACAGCGCTGGTTTGTCGGTGGCTGGGAGCGCTGTCGCCCAGCACGCCGCCACCGAGGAGCACTTAACTAGGCTGAGAGCTTCCCCACATGGGTGGATGAGCGTATGAGGCAATGCAGAGCTGCTAGCGCACTCGTTTGCGTGCTCTCGTCTCTTGTGGGCTCACTGGGCAGGCATCACGCGGACATGTTTTCACGCCATCTGAGCCATCGGAGGGTGCTGGCGGCGGCGACCAGGCGACCTGACGTGGTCGTCGCGCTGCCCTCTGATTTGATTTGCCAGGGGCAGGCACGGGGCCGCCGCTGCTGGTTCGCTGGAGGAGCCTTTGAAGACTGTGCTCCCCTGCTGCTTTCTGCCTTCTTGCTCGAGTGCTGCAACGGGGCGAGGAACCACGACGTGTCCCATGACGTGTCCCGGAAAAGCCTCCATGCAGCAGCGTCGCGTGCAAACCCGCTCAAAGGAAGGAGGTCTTGGGAGGCAGGGTGCGAGCGCTGGGGCGAAAGGCAATCAATCAGCCACGTTGCACCAAGCTGCCAAGGGAGTATTCCCATCCTTGAGCTCCCACACAAAGCACCAATGGAAGGCACAAGGACTCTATAGGACACAAGCTACGCACAGCTGCTCCACCACAAGCAAGCCCTCAACCTCCTCAGAGCCCTCCACCCTGTCCATCAGCTTAGAGCTCCTCGTGCTCGGGCACCACCTGGTCGGCAGGGCACGCCTCGGACAGCGCCGACACGTCAATCTGCACAAGCATCGTGGAGGAGGCGATGGAGGCGGTGGAGGATGGTGAGGAGAGATCACACATTCAGCCGCCATCACGCACAACCAGATGAGCCGCTGCCCTGCAACCACCAGCTGGTGCACTGCAGCCAGTCCAGCCACGTGCAACACATGCACACGCGGCCCCGCACTCCACTCACTGATGCCTGTGCTCAAGCTTGCTGTGTGCACCACGCACCACAGGGCTAGGGTTCCCTGCCCAGGCCCCCAGGGTCCCTTCCCCTCCACTCACCGGCATGCCGGGCTGGTCCTCCAGCTTGCCGTAAACACCCGTCTCGGGGTAAGACTCGTACACCTGCACACGCCACAGGTGGGGCGTGGTGTGCTAATCTTGGGTGACTCTGCCGTCCTGGCGCGTGAGGCAGCACGCCACGTGTTGGGCGGCGCAGGCCACGCGTGTGCATAGCTTGCAAACGGGACGGCCAGCCGCAGCACCAAGGGTGTGGCAAGCTTGATCACCCCAAAGTGCTGGCTGCCACGATGCCTCACCTCCATAGTGTAGGGCAGGCTGTAGACGAAGATGACCATGGTCATGTCCACCGTGCCGTTGTTCCTGCACACACGGGAACTCGCGTCGCGGCAACACCAGTCGTGAACGCCATGCAATGTTGCGTGAAGACCACAAGCAAAGCGCCCGACTCGTCTCACTGCCGCCGGTGTCGTCTTAGCCACTGAGACAGCGTATGCCACGGCAGGGACGTCCTGGCTGCAGGGATAGTTAGCCACTGGACAGCGTAGGTTCAGACCCAGAGAGCATCAAGCCGCGCCCCACGAGCGCAGCAGCACGCGCGCGCCCAACCGCCCCCGTGCTTTCGTGACTCACTGGGTGTCATGGATGTCGCCGGCGCGGAGGAGCAAGGTGCTGTTGAGCGGCATGGCCCACTCCACGGGGGCGGGCTCACCCATCCGCCACACCTTGACGCGCCCTGCGCCGCCCGTCTGCGGGCACAGGCGGTGTCAACACACCAAAGAGCTGTGAGCGGAATGGCATCCGCTGCCCCAGCTCTCACTCACTCCTTCACATGCGCAGCCAACGGCCACCTGAGCTTGCACCTGATCTTCCTCGCTCCTGGTCTTCGGCGTTTTGGACGCAGCGGAGCGCCCCATGTTGGCCACGCACACTCCCTTGCATCAGGACTTTTTGTCTTTGGCTCGCGTGCGTGAGTGCTGCGAGACATCTGATACGCCCGGCAGTGGGCTCCGGCCCCGCCGAGCCGCCCTAACAGATGCAAATATCGACACACACGTTCTTACCACGAGGACCAACTCGCCCGCCTCCGGGTGGCGGTGTGGTGGGAAGCCGGCCCCAGGCGCCAGGGTCAGGTGGCCCACAAGGTGGTTGAGTCCTCCATTGTTGAACGGCGCTCTGCGAGGGGGTGGGTTGCTCGGTGCCCACGGGTTGTCATGCATTCATTCGCTCATCCGTCCGCCGGAATGATGCAGATGGCCACTCAGGGGCACAGGTGGGAGTAGGATGCCTGCTGTTAGGGACTCACGCAGCGACGGTGGTGTTGGTGCCCGGGCCAAAGTCGACAAACAGGTCATCGCGCGTCAAGGTCACCACGGGCCGCAGCTTGGGCTGGCACTTGGCGGCAGCTGCATGGACCACCTGCACTTGCGCGCTTGCCCATCCCGCACAGCGTTGATTGATGAGGCTGAAGTTGATGAGCAGGATGAGCAGGATGAGCAGGACGTCCTGTGCGCACCACGGCGAGAACCAGCGTCGCGGCGAGGACGATCTGCGAGCGCGCCATTCTGTCTGTGTTTGCGGTCTGTGTGGGCGTCCTGGCGAGGGATCCCAGCCTGCCGTTGCGCGAAAAACGCATCATATCGATCATATGGGATCTCATTTGCAGGAGATCAAGACCTGTCCATCCTCATCCCTGCACGTCCACCGCAGTCAGTGCTCCTCCACCCCATCAGTCAGAAGGAGGCGGCGTGGCCTGCACCACCCGCAGGCGCGACGTGGGCGTGACCTCGTCCCCTTCCTTGCCCTTCGCCCCTCCCTTCCCCTCCCCGCTGCCTCCCCCCGCAGCAGCAGCCTCCTCCTCACCCAACTCGCCACCAAAGCGCAGCGCCCCACCACCGCCGTACGGTGTGGTGGCGGCGGATGACGCCGAGCGCGTGCCCGCAGACACGCTACTGCTTGCGCCACCGACACCGCTCACCAGTGCAGCCGCTGACCTCAGGCTGCCTGCTGAGGTGGACTGGTTGGATGGGGAGCGGGCCGCCGAGGGCGAAGTGGGCGTCACGGATGATGCGGTCCAGGTGCTGGCTGTACGCGCGGTGGCCGCGCTGCCGCCAGCGCTGCTGGTGCGTGCGGGCTTGGTGGTGGTGGTGGTGGGCAGGGGGGTCGGTGATGGGGTGACGTCGAGCTTGCCAGCGGGCGGCGGGGTGGTGAGGAGGTAGGGAGGGGAAGGGGGGAGCGGTGAGTTTGGCGGGGCGGAGGAGGGCCTGGAGGTGACGGGGCGGGCGGCAAGGGTGGCCAGGGTGGCAGGTGTGCTGTCCACGTTGCTCGAGGGCGGAGCGGCGTCCACACGCGCGCTGAAGGGCGTGGCGTTGCTGCCAGATGATGAAGGTGTGCCGGTGGGGGCAGGGTGGCGGGCCGGCGCAGACGCTGTTGGTGTGGCGTGGACGGCTGCGGCGGCAGCGGCAGCAGGGTCTGCGGCGGTGCTGGAGGGATGCCGTGGCGGCAGCACTTGTGGGAAGTGAGGGAGCTCCTGTGGCAGAGGGGTGGGAGGGTGCGGCTGGGCTCGCTTGCGAGGCGGCGAGGGCGGCGCGTGCGGCGCGTGGAGGTGCTGCTGCGCGGGGGTGACGTCCGAGGGGCCGCGCTCGTCGTGCGGCAGGGGCGCGAGGGAGTGCTCGCGCTGCAGCTGGGAGTCGGGGCTCTGGTCGACGACGGACTGCGGCGGGGTGGCTGCGTGGGGCAGGAAGGAGAAGGATGGGATGGTGCGCACGGCGACGGACGAGTTCTCCACGCTTGCACCCAGCGAAGTGCCATCCTCATCCTCGCGCTGCGCCGACAGCTCGTCCCGCGCGAAAGGTGGCGCAGGTGGCGAGGAGGGCGGAGAGGGCTGCAGCGAACTGCCGAGCGTGCCGCCCACCGACGACGGCACCAAGGGCCCGCTCGACGTCGAAGGAGGCGCGTACTCCTCGGCAGCAGCGGCACTGGGCGGGACGTCCACGGTGGGAGTCTGGTTGAGCGCACCTGGCACCGCCTCTGCGGTGGACCACGTCGCGGGCTTCTCAGGCGCGCCTGGGGCCTTGGCGCTGGGCGACCAGTCCTGCGCAGCTGGTGCAGGGGTCGCCGCCGCCGCGTCGTAAGGCGCGTGGTGGCGCGGGGATGGCTGCTGAACGGTTTCGCCTTCGCTGTTGACGGAGGCCATGCGCAGCCCCTGCGAGGAGGGAGGCGTGCGGTTCTCCTTGTCCGCATCCGTGCTGCACGAGAGCGGCTGCGAGGAGGTGGGGGCCTGGTGCACCACGTCACAGAGGTGGCGGCGCTGCTGCTGCGCGACGTCCAGCGGCGAATCGTCGTGCCAACGCTCCTCAGCGCCGTTGAGGGCCTCCCCGAGGTGCTCAGGTGCGTTCGGACCCTCGGCGCTGCTGACGCTTGCGCTGCGCCCCACGTGCTCGAGCTGAGCGTCAACGTCGCAGCACCGCACGCGCGTGAACTCCTCCAGTGCCTGCGCAGCGATGCGCGGTGATGAGTGTTGAGACAGGAGGACCCCACAACGCTGCAACAGGTGGACAGCGCACAGAGCGAGTGGTCCCTGCTAGTGAGAGCCCTACCAAGGCGAGAGACCTCACCTCGAGGAAGTGCAGGTTGGTGTTGAGGCGCTGCTGCGAAGCCGCGCTCTGGCGCAACAGGCACGTCGGCGGCGTCACGTCTCCGCTCTCCCGCCACGCCTGCCGCCCGCTGGGAGCCCCCGCCTGCGCAGGGCTGGACCACACCTGCCCGCCCGCGCCTGCCAGTGGCCGCGCCACGACGTCCGCTCCCGCAGTGCTGCCGCCCGCGCCTTCAAATGCCAGAGCCCGGTGCAGCAGGGCCATTGGCGGGCCCGTGGCGTGTGAGCGGCGCACGGGCGTGTGCTGCAGGCTCCTGACACCTCCAGGCACAGCGGGCCCGCGTGCGGAGGGGGCCAGGTGGTGGTGGTGCTGCTGGGCGAGCAGCCAGGTGGAGGTGGAGGGAGGCGAAACCGCTGTGCTGTTTGGCACGGTGGCAGTGCTTGGCAGTGTGTGGCGGAGGGTGCGGGCGTGGCGTGAGGGCGTGGTAAACGTGCTGCCAGGCGTGGACTGGAGGGCGGCCAGCTGGCTCAGCGCGCTGGTGCTCGCCACTGCATGCACGGCCGCGGGCGACGCTTGTGTTGCTGCGTCGTGTGCGCCGAGCAGCGAGGCGTGGGTCAGGCCGTAGCGGTGCGCGAAGGAAGGCTGCCCACTGCCGTCGTCGAGTGATGCTCGGACTGGCACCGACACGGCGTGGTGCAGGTGCGTGACGTCGTGTGGCCCGCCACCAACAGTGTTGTCGGTAGCCCCGGTGCGGTCAGCGGCGGGTTGCGCGAGGGCCCTGGGTGACAGGACCGAGCTGGCAGGTGGCGGCGACGCTTCAAAAGGGTCGTGCTGCCGCGCGGCGGTGGCAGAGGTGGCGGAGGTGGGCGTGGCGACACCGCTGGGGCGCGCCAGTGCGTCGCGCACTTGCGGGGGCAGCGGGCGCACCAAGTCGGGTCCGGGCGGCAGCTCCGCCAAGTGGTGGTGCAGGTGGCCAGCAGTGCGGGGCGGTGGGAGGGGCGGGTGGGCCCCCGAGGCGTGGGCGGGGATGGTCAGCTGGGAGACGAAGGGGGCAGGGATGGCGCCCAGCAAGGGGCGGGGTGATGGTGGCGCGGCGGCAGACATGGTGCCGTGGTGCCGCATCGCAGCGTGTGCCGCCAGTGACTGTGGAGCAGTGGGGGAGTGTGTGAGGGAGTGCGCTTGGGTTCGCACCATGCACGCACCAAAGGGAGAGGGCGGCACTGTGGCTGCGACATCAGTGGTAGTTTTAGTTGTAGTGGCGGTGTGGGAGTGGTCCTGTTGCTGATGCAGCTGATGCTGCTGGTGGCGTTGCTGTTGCAGTTCCAGCTCGTGCAGGTGGCAGGTGCTCACGCGCGTGAGCTGCTCGGCAATGAGGCGACGCTGCCCCTGCCCCTCCTGCTGGTAGCACTGCTGCTGCTGCTGCTGCTGCTGCTGCTGCTGCTGCTCCTGGTGATGGCCAAGTCGACCCCCTCCTGGAGACGCCGCCACCCTCTGCTGCGCAGGTGACATGGGTTGGTGCGGGACCTCTGACTGTGCGTGCGCGTGGGCGACAGCTGGCGAGCAGGGATCGTGGAGCGTCTGCGCTGCAGCACGGCGTGGCGTGCCCGACGAGGGTGATGCCGCGTGGTCGGAGCGAGGCGAGGTGGTGGCCGTGGTGCGGGTCCTCGCCAAGTGCATAGGAGAGCAGGGCAGCGTGACGCGCCTGCGAGCCGGGCACGTCTCCACGCTCACTGTCGTCACGTCCGGCGAGGCTGCTGGCAGCTGCACCACGACGGCTGCGGCAGCAGCGACAGCAGCGGCGGCGGAGCCTGTGGTTGACGCGCCGGAGGCTGCGTCCTCGCGTGTGGCAGCAGACAGCTGCTCCTGTCGCAGCACCCACTCCTGCGCCTGCGGGTTCTGCGAGGCCGCGGTGCCAGCCGTCAGCGCGCCAGGTGCGGCGCTGGGGACGCCCATCGCCAATGCCAGGTCGGCAGCTGCGCTCGAGGCGAAGGGCGTGAAGAGGTGGTGGGGCGAGGGCGCGGCGTCGAGCACCGTCGACACAAGCTCGCTACCAGCTTGCTGCTGCTCGCGAGGAGCTGCGGGCATGTCGGGACGAGCGGCCACGGGCAGGCTGGACGACGGTGACTCGGTCGCAAAGGTCGTGCGAGTGGCCGCGCCGCTGGGGACCTCCGACGGGCCCGGGCCAAAGTCGCCGACGGAAGCGGCTGGAGCCAGCTGTGCGGCTTGCGCCACCGCCTGCGCGCGCGAACGAGGCTGTCAATTGAGTCTGCGCAGCGAAGTCACATTGGGGAGCACTGCGAGCGTGCCCGACAAGCTCACCTGCTGCGCCGGCGGCCCACTGGCAGGCGCAGTCTCGCCTGCTGCCGCATCGAGGTCGTTGTCGAAGAGTCCGGCCAGCACGTCGGAGCCGGTGCTGCTCATGGATGCGAAGGACACGCTGCTGCTGACGCGCGAGAAGGAGCGCACCCGCACCACACTGGCACCCGCACCTCCCGCGTCGCCACGCGACGACAGCTGCTCGCCCAACCTGCGGCTGACCGCCGCGCTGAAGCCTGCCCCACCCACCTCCTGCCCCTCCGCCCCTCCTCCCCGCGCTTCAAGCGCTGTGGCGATCCCGCCCTTGCTGCGTCCAGCGTCCTGCCCCAGGGCGTGGCGTGGGTGGTGGTGGCGCTGCGGGTGCAAGCTGCCGGCCACAGCACCGCCACTGCTGGGTGCGTGCCTCGCTCCAGCCAGGGAGGAGCTGGAGGGCATGGACGGTGGCTGCTGTGGCAGGGGCGAAGAGGCCACGCTGGCAGCACCACCGGCGTTCTGGTGCTGCTGTTGCTGCAGCAGGCGGTGCAGCTGCTGCTCGTGCTGCTGCTGCGTCAGGCGCAGCATCTGCGCCAGGTGCTGCTGCTGCCTGGCGGCTGCGTCGGCGGCCGCCCAGGCGTTGGCCGTCTCCACCTGCGCGGCGGCTGTGGCGGCGCGCTGCAGCTGCGCCTCGCGCTGGGCGTGGGACACGGTGGCCAGCAGGCGGCGCTGCATGTGCTGGGCCTTGGCCAGCTCCTCGCGCACGGCGGCCAGCTCCTCGGACATGACGCGCAGCTGGTGCGCCAGCAGGTCACGCTCGTACTGCGCCATGCGCACCTGCAGCTCCAGGGATGGCTGCTGTGCGGGTGCTGCTGGTGCTGTGGTGGCGTCAGGCTCTCCCTCCCCGTCTTGCTGCTCCAGCCCCTGCACGCAGGCACGGCGCCGAGTGAAAAGGCTTGAACGACCCTGTGCGCGCCCGTGAGATCAACGCTGTTGAGGCGCGCGGGCTGCTCGCGTGAGGCCGCACTCGCCAGATCATCGCCCTCGTCGCGCGCGCGAGCACCAGAAGCAGGCGGGCCCGCCGCAGCGCCTGCCGCTGCAGCAGCGCTCGCCTCCATCGCTGCTGCTGCTGCGGAGGCGGGATCGAGGATGAGCGCGTCGAGTCGGGAGTCCGATGCGGCGCGCGCGCAACGAGTCGCGTGCGGTTGGCTTCCGTGAGGCGTGCCTTGTCGCTGGTGTGGGCGCGCTTCACCCCGTGTGCTTGGCGATGAATTGCGGCGCATGCGATCCACCCGATGGTTGCGATGTCCGCACTCCTTTTGGTGGTAGCATTCCGCACCGCCTCCACAATGCGTGAGCAGCGGGCATCATCAAGTGGAAGCAATGCCACCAGGCGTCAGCCCGCCCAGGCAGCGCCACCCACGCCCACGCGCCTCCCCGGCACCACGCCCAGCCCAAGGCAACACCTGGCATGCGCTTAGAGCGTAGTTCAAGGTGATACTGTGCACATCTTGCTTGCTGAAGGGCACGAATTCGTGCGTGGGCCTCTTCTCGTACACTTTGCACACTCGCAACTCGGCAAAGAGACTCGGCCACTCGGCGCGATGGCGCCCGACTGCGAGCTCGCAGGCGAGCGGTGCTTCGGGCTGCACATGGGCGAGTTTCACTGGACGCGCACTGTGCACTCCTTCGCGGTGGTCTTCGCCACAGTGATTGGTTCTTGGGCGCTCTTCTACACCGTGTGGAGGCGGTGGAGGTGCGCACTACTAGCGATTGAGGCAAGGGGGGGGGTGGGAGCACGGGGTGTGCGCGCGGTGCTCGGGCGCTCGCACCTGTCTGCAGCAAGCAACTGGGCAGCCCCAGGCACTGTGCACACACGTCGTGTGCATGAGCTCAACGCTCACACACCATCTGGACGCAGGAATTGGCACCACCCGCACGAGGCGCAGGCACCACACACGCGCTCCACCAGGCCGTGCACGCTGCAGCGCACGCAGTCATTTGTGCACGAGCTCAACGCTCCCTCCAAGCAGCAGCAATCGGCAGCAACCGTGCACCGCAAAGCACACGCGTGCGCAGGTCCCCCACCGTGCGCATCAGCTCCACGCTCGCCATTATGGGCGCCTGGGGCTGGTCCTGGTGGCGCTTCATGCCCCGTAACCCCGGGTGGATCCTGGAGCTGTGCGCCACGTGCTGGGTCATCAACGGCTGCTGGCACATGCTGGACTACCTGACTTGCCGGCTGCACGAGGACATCCCCCGGCACATGCACCTGGGCCAGCTGCTGCTGGACGACGTGCTGGTCCTGCGACCAGACGTCATGGTGCAGGCCATGCAGGCAGCGGCGCGCAAGCGTGCCCAGGACGCCGCGCCCGCAAGGCAGCTGCGGCACGCGACAGCTGCCCACAACGGCGTCAGCCAGGCGGGTGCTGACTCAAAGCAGCAGCAGCAGCAGGAGCAGCATGAGGGGGAGGCGGCAGCAGCCAGTGCGGGGGAGATGCGCATCTGCCGCGGCTCGTGGCACCACGTGCGGCGCCCGGCCACGGGACGTGGGCTGCGCACGCGGGTGGGGGAGGCGCTGCCACCGCTGGGCGTGGCGCTGGCGCAGTATGTGGCGTGCGAGGTGCTCAACGCGTGGCTCATGCAGCAGAGCAGAGGTGCGCTCGTGTTGGTGGGTGCAGGCGTGGCCTTGTGTGTGGGAGCGTCCGCTGGCAGCGTGCTGCTCTGGTTTTGGGGTTGGGAAGGCCTGGAGATGGCGCAGGCTTGGGGATGGGAGACGCGGCAGCGCGCAGGGCGTGTTGCCTGCCGCGCTGTGTGGTGCGCTCACAGCTGTCCTCGCCTGCCTGCCTGCTTGCCCCCCACCCACCCATGCCGCGCAGAGGCCGCTCTGCACGGGCCCATCTGGTACCGCCTGCTGGCCAGCTTTGTGTTTGGCACCACGCTCTTCTTCCACCTGTCGTACTTCTTCTACTCGATGAAGGCGCTCAACCTGCTGCTGCGGCGCGACGTGGTGCCGGGCGAGTGGCTCCCAGCCTTTCTGCAGCCGTGGTTCGCGTGCTCGCCCACGGAGCTGTGGAACGAGCGCTGGCACATGATGTTCCGATTCTGGTTCGTGCGGCTGGTGAGCGGCTGGCTGTGGGAGAGGGGCTCACAAGGGACATGCCCACACGCCACACACACGGACAGGCCGATTTGGGAACAAATGGATCGGGCTTTGGAGGTTGAGCAGTGTACGCGTACACGCAAGCTACTGCCCGCTTTTATGCCGCTGCTTTGCATGCGCGCGTGCTGCTGGCAGGTGTTCCGGCCCCTGCGCACGGGCATGCTGGTGTTCAAGCGCTGGCGCCTGGCCCACCTCGCACCTCATTCCCTCCACCTTGCAGCAGCAGACGGCGTGCACGCCGCGTCTACCGGCCCCCCCAACGGCACCGCCACGCAGGGCAAGCACAACACCGCGGGCGGCGTCACACAGCTGCGCCAGCGTGCCGTGGCCCTCCCTGCGCCAGGCAGCAAGAGCGGACCTGTTGCCCCGTCAAGCTACGTGGCAGCGCTGTGGCAGCACATGGCCCGGAGGAGGGGCGCCGGCGCCCTGCAGGACCGGCCAGATGAGGCGACGCCCGTCAGCAGCGCGCACGACCACCACAGCGGCACCACTGCTGCTGAGCACCTGGTGGTGGAGCACAGCAATGGCAAGCAGCACCTTGTGAGCAACGGCAAGGCGGGGTGGGACCACCACGGCCACGGTGCCGAGCAGCAGCACCACCAGGTGCGGAGGTGACCTGGAGAGCAGGTCTGCCTGTCATGTCGCTCTGGTCCCTGTAGCCTTGTCCACGGCGTGCTTGCAGCTTTACTCGTTTGTTTGTTCCCTCCGCCACCACCATGTGTGTGCAGCGGCTGCGTCTGTCTTCCCTGGAGATGATGGTGCCGACCATGGGCGTGTTCATGGCCTCTGGGCTCTTCCATGAGGTCATGGTGAGCAACTGGCAGCCTCGCGTCATGCTGTTGCTGTGGCCGCGCTCATCTTGCAGCTTGCCAAGGCAGCCTTACAGCAGCAAATGGCTCGTAGGCAAGGACTAAAAGCACGACCTCACATCCTGTCAATGCGGTGACTGCACAGATCACGCTGTTCTGGGGCAGGCCGACCGGCGAGCAGTTCCTCTTCTTCGTCATCCACGGCCTGGCCGTCATCGTGCACCGGGCGTGGCAGCAGGCCTGCCAGCGGGCGGCCAAGCGGGGCGCCGCCTGGCCACGGCCCTTGCCCAACTGGGCGGCGTGGCCGGCATTCATGCTCTTCTTTGCGCCCACGGCGGTGCTCTTCATGCGACCCTGGTTCAGGTGGGTAGAGCTTTGCGGGGCCTGCTTGCGCTGGGGCGCACTTGCGCAGCTCTGGTTGTGCGGCTTGGGCGGATGATGGGCGTGGCTAAGCGGGGGGGCGGCACAGTGCCTGACTGGCCCAGACTGGCCCACATGTGCACACGCTGCCTGCCGCAGGAACTCATATCACAAGGAGCTGCGGGTGCTCATCCCCAGCCCCATCCACTACACCGTCGCAGAGTGGACACGCCTGGCGCAGCAGTGATGGCAGTAGTGCTTCATAGACCTTTATCTATTCTTGTGATGTGATCTGCTCGTGGCCCCTCTGCCTCATGGCCCCTCTGCTCGTATCCGCTCTGCTCGTGGACCCTCTGCTCGTGGCCCCTCTGCTCGGGGACCCTCTGCCTCATGCCCCACGAGCCCGTCTGCTGCAAGCTGTCGCAGCACAGCACGCGTAGCGCGCTTTCGATGTTGGAGTCCACACAGCAATCCAGCAGCACAGAGCACAGCAGAAGCAGCCATGGTTGTTCACACGCATGACCTGCGGTCCGTGGGCCAGCGAGTGCGCTTCCTGCCGAGCGTGCCCGGAGCCGCGACGCTGGACGGCCTCAAGGAGCACGTCCTGCTCTGCATCGGCCACTATGACGACGCGCTGGAGGTGCGCAGTGCAGTGCGTGCGCTGCTGCGCTCGCTCTGACTCGCTCTCCCTGCAAATGGAGATCTTAAGCGCCAACACTGCTCCACTGGTGTGGATAACTACGTGCACGCAGAGTCACATCGTGAGCTTTGCTGACCTCACGGTGGTCACGGGCGCGCCCCAGCGCACGGGGGGCGGCCCGCCGGCGTGCACGTCGGAGCTCAACATCCTGGGCGCCTGGGAGTGCCCTGGAGCCGTCACTGATATACACGTGCGCAACAACAACAACAAATGGGCTCTCTGTGCACGTTGCTGGGCTCCCACTGGCAGGATGGCAGCCGCACCCAGACGCGCTCGCGGGTCCATGCGGGTCCTCGCTGCAGGTATCGGACCTGGGCGCAGGCGACGTGCTGCTGGCCGTCTCCACCAGCAAAGGCTCCGTCTGGTGCGCCCGCATGCTCCTCCCCCGTGCCCCCGGCTCCACCCCGGAGGACATCTCCCTCACCCAGCTACAAACAGAGGAGGGCAACCCGCAGCGCCTAGGGCCGCAGTACACCTCGTTGCACCGGGGCGCCGTCAGCAGCGCGCACGTGCAGGCGGAGACGCGCACGCTCCTCACGGCCGGGGACGACGGGGGCATTTGCCTGGTGGACCTGGAGGTGGCCGTGGGGGCGGGGGGAGGGGAGGAGAGTGGGGCGGTGCGTCGGGTGGGGCGGGGCGGGGGGCGGGGCAAGGTGGGCTGCTCGGCGTACAGCAACGCGCGGTGGGCGGATACCAGCACCTTTGCCACGGTACGCAACACGGTGCTGTGGTCTTTGTGGTTGCTGTGCGTGCCATCCTCTGTGTGTGTCGAACCTCGTGCGGACTGCATGCCCATTCCTACCAGGTGTCATCATCATCATATTGCATGGCGTTTACGACAGGTGTCATGATGCTGCAGACGTCTCAGACGAAAGTTACTCAGGTGTGGTGTCATGGCGGTGTGGCGGGCGCAGGTGGACCTCACAGGGCGGCTTCAGCTGTGGGACGTGCGCGACAGCAGCACCTCGTCCTCCAAGCCCACCTCCACGGCGCCCTGGTCCTGGGGCCACGGCGCCCCACGCGCGGGCAAGCCTCTGCCCGCCGCCGGCAGCCGGTGCTGCTGGTGGCTGGACGTGCACGCGTCACGTCCCAACTTGGCGGCGACCAGCGGGTCGTTGGGGGAGGTGGCACTGTGGGATCTGAGGCTCATGGCGCGGCCTGTGGTGGCGACAGCGCCTGGAGGGGACATGGGAGATGTCTGGGAGGTGAGGGGCTTTGGGTGGTGGCTGCAGCATCATGACACCCGTCGTGAACACCATGCGATGATGATGATGATGGTGGGAGGTGAGGGGCTTGGAGTGGCACCTGGCTGTTGCCTTGCCTGCAGCGTGGTAGCCGCGTTCGTGTGCCACTATGGACGGATGTGGACGGTTGTGCGGTTTGCGACACCGTGCGTCGTGCAGTGTTGTTGTGGTCTTGCAGGTGCTGTGGCTCTGGCAGCGCATCGCTTGCTGCTGCCAGCTCTGAATGTCGCAGAGGCTGTAGGCAGAATCGTGTGCACACGTTGCCGCGGCACGTGACTGTGCAGGTCCGCTTCGACCCCCTCCAGCAGCAATCCGTTGCCCCTACCGCCGCCTCCACCGCCTCCTCCTCTAACCTGGGCCTGCTCTTCGGCACCAGTGAGGGCACCGTCGGGCTGGCCACGCCCTCCCCACCCTCCACATCCACAACACACCTGGGCGGCGGTCCAGTGGATGGTGCCTGGCGTGCGTGGGGCGGTGACGCGGGTGGTGCTGGGGGGCCAGGGGCGGCCAGGGCGCTGCACCGTAGCCCGCTTGAGGCGTCGGTGAACTCGGTGGACGTGGGCGGGTCGGCGGGGGCAGATGTGGTGGCGGTCACGGATGCCAACGAGCTCATCTTCATGCGCAGGACCTTGTGATAAAGTGATTCCCGTGGCTTCTGTGGGGGTGACTGCACTGGCCCTGCCGGGCAACACGTACATGGCCCTCGTACGCATGGCGGAGGAAGCCAGACTCCGCTCGGGTGAGGGCCGAGCAGCAGACAGAATGGTGGAGCAGTGGCAAGGCGAGCTGCAGCACACGAGCGATCGCACGTCCGCGCTCCTGACCGACACGGCGTACCGCACGCGCACCGGCCAGGCGAAGCGGAAGCAGCAGAATAACGACCAGCAGCACGGCGATGGTACGCTGCGACACTACCCGCGCGTGCCGGCGTGGATCGACTTCGCGCCCACCCCTCCGCTGCATCTCGCCGCACGACATCATGCAGCACCACCCGCGCCACAGCAGCATCCACAGCAGCAGCCACAGAGAGGTGTGCCACTGGCAACGCTAGTGCCGCCGGAAGTCAGCGGGTACCACGTCCTGCATTCCCCGCGCCCCCCGGCGCCCCGAGCCCCGCACGTCCAGCAACCCGCCCCCGGTCCGCAGCCATGGCTCCACACAGCGTGCTGCTGCTCGCCCGTCCAGCCTCTCAACAGCCACCACCAGTGCCCAGCCTGCGCCTGCTTCAGCAGGCCCGCGCCCGCCGCCCCGCCGCCGCTCTGCACGCGCTCCCCGGCACGAAAGGACCGGAGCATCCGCCGCTTGCAGCACGGGGTGCCGCTCCCCACCCGCACAGCCTGCTGCCAGGCGCACGCCTTCCCCATTCCTGATGCCATCAACGAGGTCGGACACCTGGGAGTGCTCACGCACGCCACCAGCTGCGCGTGCTGCGCCGCGTGCGGCGCACCGGGCAAGGAGCCCACGGCCCGGCCCTTGTGGCACGTGATTGAGCAGATCCGGCCGATCGCTGAGCTGCCGACGCTGACGGCGGTGCAGTCACGGCTGGACGACATGCACTGGCGGTTGCAGTACACGCTTGAGGTACGGGGTGGTGGAGTTGCCGATAAGGCGCAATACACCTGTGTGGCTACGGTTTACAGGCAGGGTCGTGCATGGCGCATATCATGGGTGAGTGCGCAGTCGTCGTGTTGCAGTTGCCACAAACTGTGGTCCGCCAACGTGCCCTCCGCCGTGCCTCCGTGCAGTGCATGGAGTCGCTCTCCTGCCTCTCCTCGCTCACCTCCCTAGCCCACCTGGCCCCCTACCAATCAGCCCTCACCTCGCCCTCGCCACATGACAGCACGCCACCCACCTGGCCATCCCAACACGTGCCAGAATGGCACCTGGCCTCTACCAACGTCCCCTCCCAGTACCCACCGCCTACCCACGCTGCTGCACCTCCCTGGCTGCACCAGCCACAGGACCCCGCACCTCCCACCTATTCGTATGGCACCGCCCCATACGCCCCCACTGAGCAGCACGGGCCACAGCCCCACCTCTCGCCCCACCCCGCCCCACCCACGTGGCAGCAAGCAACACCGTCAGCCCCCTCCCACTGGCCACCCACGCCACCTCACCACCTGCCTTCCCAGGCGCCCCCCGTGCCTACGCAACCCATAGCGCCAGGCGTGCCTTTGCCCTGGGGCAAACAGCCTTCGCAGCAGACCCCCTCGTCGCGTGCACCTGACGTGCTGGTGGTGCACCATGATGGACAACAGCAGCAGGAGGGTCCTGTTGCCAGGCCGTCTGGTCAAGATGTGGACAGGGAACCTTCGGCGCCCCCGCTACAGCCTGACGCCCACCCCAGTGCGTCATCACATGATCGGTGGGACCTGGCATCCACGTATCCACGCACCAGCGTCGCGGCAGGTCATGCGGGAAGTCCCACACAGCAGCAGCAGCAGCAGCAGCAGCAGCAGCAGCAGCAGCAGCAGCAGCAGCAGCAGCAGCAGTTTCTGGGCTTGCCTCCCCTCCCTCAACCCAGCACAAGCAGATCGGCACTGCCGCCACGCCCACCCAGCGCTGGCAGCAGCAGCAGCGGCGGTGGCAGCGGCGGGAGCGTCGCCTCCAGCCCCAGCCGCAGGCCACGCTCGCCCCCGCAGCCCGCCCGCCAGCAGTACAATGCCGCCGCGCCTCCTGGCCGCAGCACCAGCCGACTGGCGCGCTCTTCCTTTGGACATGCCAGCGACGACGAGCAGCCCGCTCGCCCACCTTCGCCCTCGCCCTGGCACAACGCGACGTCCGATACGGAGCCTTCTTACGACGAACCCACCACCACGGCGCTCGATGGCGGTGTCAGCCATGCTTCCAGGGCGGAAGGTGCGGAGGGCGCGCAAGGCGTGGGGCGCCGCGGTGGTCGTGCTGGTGGCGTGGTGGACGTTCTGAGTATGACGTCCCTGGCGAGCTGGAACAGCCAAATGCTGGCGGAGCGAGCGGACAGTGCGCAGACGGACAGCACTGTCGCGTTCAGTGACCAGCACGCCACCGGCGGTCGCGATGGGAGCGACGGTCTGACGCCCGAAGCCCCCGGCTCTTCGCGCTTCGAAGACAGCGCGCGGCTGGGAGCTGGGAGGTTCACGCCAGTGGCTGGATTGGGGTCGCGGCTTCGTGCGGTCTCCAGCGAGGCTGGCGTAGTGGAGGCGCAGAAGGAGCAAGAGGAGGAGGAGCAGGGGCGTGGAGGTGGTGGGCTGCCGAGTGGCGCCAGGCCGTGGGCCACCACGGCGAGCCACCCGTCCTCACAGCGCCAGGGCGAGTGGGCACGTCAGGTGCACATGCGCGCCGACGCACCCCACCTCGACCTGGAACGCACGATGCAGCTGGCAGCTGTCGAGTCCGGCCGCATCACAGACTTCACCTCCACCGCAGCCGCCGCAGCTATCACGGCCACCCGCACAGGCAGCGACGCGGCAGCGGATCCTGGGTTCGCCAGCGGCAGCAGCAGCATCACCCTCACCTATCCTTCCCTCAAAGTCCCGCTCACTCTGGGCATCACCAGCGCTACCGATGCTTCACGCCCTGTCGTCGCACCCGCTGCTGGAACAAACAGCGGTGACGCCGTCACCAGCCCTGCAGCCGACCACCTGTCAGCGCCCACGTCCTCCTCCTCCCCCACAGCGCAGCCTCCCTCTGTTCCCACCGCACCCGACACACCAACTAGCAGCTCCAGCACACCAGCAGTGCTTGGCGCCCTGCCTACACTCCGCGGCCAGGTCCGCAAGTCATCAGGCAACGCACCTGCCGCTCCGCCTTCGCCCGCTCCGCCACCCGCGCCACCACCTGCTCTGGACACCTCGGATCCAAACCCCTCCAGTGCTAGCTCTCCCGCCAGCGCACCCAACTCAGCACGCAACGCCGCAACACCCACGGACGATGCAGCCCCACACGTATGGTCCGGCCCGCCGCCAGCAGCAGTGCAATCCGAAAGCACCACAGGCATGGGGCGTCAGGGCAGCGACGGCAACCCCGCAGGAGGCGTCGGCGCACTGCCTCAAGGGGGGCACATGCTGTCCGTGCCAAGCAACGCTGCGTCGAGCGGGTACAGCGCATCCGCAAGCCCCCGCACCATGGCAATGGTGGCCGCCTTTGGTGCCACCGCTTCCGCATCCGGCCCTGCAGGGGCCCTGGGCGGCCTCCTGCCGGCTCCAAACAGCGGCACCTTTGCCATGATGTTTGGCGATGATGACATGGTGCGTACCGGGGAGTCCCGGGGCACCTTCTACTCAGCTTCACAGGCATCGTCCTCAATGCTGCTACAGCAGGGCGCAATGCCCTCGTGCGACAGTGAGCTGTCGACGGCTGTGGGCGCGGCGGGCGCGCTTGCACTGGCCCAGCCACAGCAGCAGCAGCAGCAGCAGCACCAGCCTCCTGCGTTCCTGAGGATGGGCATGCTGGAATCGTCGCAGGGGGCAGGTGCCAGCAGCCCCATCACCGTGCCCTCTGATGACGAAGGCGTGCTGATGGGGACGGTGGACGCGGCAAGCCAGGGCGCCTTCCCCACGCTCGACCCCTCCCTGCTTCTCCCTCTCCCGGGCGATGACGCAGCCAGGTTCCCAGCAGCTTCCACTACCACCAGGCGGAGCTCAGCCTCTGGTGGCGGCGGTGCCGGTGGCAATGGCAATGCAAGCGCCACACCACCATGGACGGTTGGCAGCCCTGGCGCGGTGGTGCCAGCGCTGCACCGCGTGCCGTCGTCAACAGTGGCGCCCCGCTTGTCGCGAGATCCGCAGAGCCACAGCCCTGGTGCGGGTGCGGCGGTGCAGCGGCAGGGCTCATCGCGTCTCAGCAGGAACAGCAGCAGCTCGGGCGCACACCAGCTGGGCGGCTTTGCGGCAGGGCTGCAGACCTTCCCGCCAGGTGACGAGGAGGGAGTGCTCATGGGGACGGTGGAGGGTGGCGCGGCCTTTCCTACGCTGCCTGCGTCCATGCTGATGCCTCTGCCTGGCGACGATTCTGCTAGGTTTGGTGCGGCAGGGCACTAGTGCCACAACGTGACCATGTGCCTGCTCCTTGCATTGCGGTTGGCAAAAGGGGGTGGTGTTTAGCAGTGCACGCACGTCCTGCCATCATGCCGCTACACATCCTGTAAAGGTTCTGAGCCATCGAGGAGGAAACCATCACGAAGCAATGCCTGCCGCGGGCCGCCACCCCAACTGCTGCAGCAGCACCAGGGGGGATGCGTAGTAGCTCGCCGACATCTGCGCCGCATCGCCGACTCCGCCGCCACCGGCCGCGCGGCGGCACGCCGACACGATGCGCGCGAGGTCCGGCGAGGCGGCGGACAGCGCTCGGCACGCGCCGAGCAGCAGCAGGTGACGCTTGGCGCGCGTGAGGGCCACGTTGAGTCGCGCCGGGTCGGAGACGAAGGCTCTGGCGGCGTCGACGGACGTGACGCTGGTGGCCACAAGCACGATCTCCTTCTCGGCGCCCTGCGGCGCCAGGCCCGCACAGATCGCAGCTTGCGCTCAAGCAGCACACACACAAACGCGTGGCACGAGCCAGGAACCTGCAAGCGCACCTGGAACGAGTCCACTGTCGCCACCTGCACCGCGGACGGCTTGCGCGACGCAGTGGGCGCGCTCGCCGCAGCCGCCGGCGCAGGCGACGCGGTCCGAACGCGGTCCGGGCCACCGTCCTCTTCACCTTCAGCGCCCACAAGGAACGGGTCGTCTTCGTCATGGAGGTGCTGCTGCTGCTGCTGCTGCCAGGCGAGCTCGTCCCGCATGGCTGCATCCTCCGCGGCCTGCGGGTTGAGGTCGGGGGTCGCCTCGGCGGCCAGCATCGCCTGCACCTTGGTCACCTGGAGAGGGGTCGAAGGTGCGCAGGCAACACCGAGCGGGAACGTGATTGTGCTCGCCCTTCGCGCAGGGCTGTGCCGCCTGCTTCCCACGACGATGCGCAAAGTGCAGAACACTTGGCGGGCCGGCGGACAACCCTGGGCACAACTAAACCAACCCAACAGTGCCAGCGGCCAACTGGCACCTGTGCGCGGTAGAGGCAGATGACTCCAATGTCCGAGGGGGGAACGCCAGCCGCCAACAGAGCGCTCACCAGCTGTGCCACGTAGCGTGCCTGCACGCGCACAAAGGAACCAACATCGCCGCCCTCAGCAGAAGGGACAGCCGGGCACCTGCCTGGAGCCAAAGCCGGTGTGCGCTGTTGCAACAAGCCACCCATCCCCACCCGCACCTCTGCCAAGGATCTAGTCCGACTAACTAACTCACAAACACTAAACAATAAGGCACGAGAGGCATCCCACACCTTGTCCCTCTCCGTACCCGTACCGCACCTCTGCCAGGTTGTAGGTGCTGCGGCTGCGCTCGTCCACCTGCGCCTGCGCCGTGCTGGGTAGGTCCAGCACGCACAGTGCAGGGAGCCACGCCCGAGCCGTGCCCCCCCCTCGCTCCCCATTCTCCTCCTCCTGGTCCTCCTCCTCGCCATCTCTCCCCCTTGTGCTGCCTTGCTTGTCCCACGCTGGCACCCCACCACCCGCACCCGCACCCGCACCACCGCCACCACCAAATGGGAACGTTGCCGGGTGCATTGCGCCAAAGGAGGAGGAGGAGGAGGAGGGAAGGGGCAGCGGAGCAGGAGCCGCCAGCAGCAGGGGCACCAGGGCTGCACGCTGCGCGGCGCTGCACCCGTCCCTGAGCCTCCCTCCGTAGAAGAGCTGATTCGGCATGGCGGCGATGCTGGGGTGGCAGCGGTATTGCGTACGCAGCAGGTGGGCCACGTGACCGAGCTGCTGAAGCCGCACGAACAGCGGCCGGAACAGCCCTTCGGCGGGGGCTGGCTGCGTCCCGTGCTCTCCCTCTGGGCGGTGCTGCTGCTGCTGCTGGTGCTGGTGCTGGTGTTGCTGATGTGTACTGCCCTGCTGTTGGTGGTGCTGCTGCAGGTGTTGCGATGGGAAGGGAGCACCAGAGGCGCCCAATTGCAAGGTGCCAGAGGAAAGCGAGGTGGAGGTGGAGGGGAGGGTGGAGGGCGGCAGGGAGAGGCGCGACGGGTTGGAGATGATTGGGGGGAGTTGCATGGGGTCGCCCGCAACAATCACAAAGCTGCAGAGCACACAGGCATTGCACGCAGAAGGGCGCGGTGAGGTTTCCCGCACACTGCGTTGTGTTGCGACCTGCTGGGCACAAGCTGCTCATTGCCACACGATGAGAACGTGCCAGGCGATGCTGCTTACCGCCACACGATGAGAACGTGCATATCACACGATGAGCAAGTGCATGCCATGGCTGCGCAGGGCGCACCTTGCCTTGGTCCGCAGCAGGGGCACATGTGCGCCACACAATGCGGATGTGCATGCCATGGCTGTGCAGGGCAGGTGGGCAGGGCGCACCTTGCCTTGGCCCGCAGCAGGGGCACCAGGGAGGTAGGCTCGGTCATCTGTGACGCTTCATCCAGCACCACAATGGGGAACTCGCCCGCCTGCTGCCACAGGTCCGACTGTAGACAGCAAGAGAGAGAGAGAGGGAGGGGCAGCAGGCGCGCGCAGATTAGACCACACCATGTGCTCCGGTCCATGTGCGTGTGGCTTGCAAACGGTGCTCTGTGAATGTGTGCGTGTAGCTTGCAACGCAGCTTCGGGCGCATCAACCAAGGCAGCAGTAGGTCCAGTGGCTGATGCCAACGTTCTGCAGAGCCATAAACGTGTGGTGCGCCCCATCCACCCTCGTCCTGCCTTCTCCTACCCCATCTTCTGCAGTCATTGGCGTGCAGGGGGCTGATTCTTCCCACTCACATGCAGCAGGGCGGCGCAGGTGTCATCATTGGCGTTCAAAGGTGCTGATTCTTCCCACTCACGTGCAGCAAGGCGGCGCAGGTGGTGCCCACCACGGGCGCGCTGCACAGGGCCTTGCGGCGCTGACGCTCCGCCCCCGCCTGCAGAGCTGACAGCTCCTGCCTGCGTGCGCGTCAGTGAGAGTGGAACAGGCACTCAGTGGCAGGGAGGTAGCAGGGGCAGTGCTGACAGCTCCTGCCCTGCATGCGCATCAGTGAAAGTGGAACGGAGTCACACTTTTTGTGACGGAGAGAGGCGGCAGGCAGGGAGGTAGCAGGGGCAGCGCTGACAGCTCCTGCGTGCAAGCATCCGGCAGCGTGGCAAGGGCTCCAGTGACGCCGTGTGTGCGCAGCGTGCAAACGGGGCGCCACGGCTGCGATGGGCGCCGTGTGCAGCGGGGCGTTGTCATCATCATCACCATCATTAAACGGCATATTGCAGTTGCCACGTATAGCAAACCGGCGGTGCTGCAGACAAGAGGCGTGGCGTCGTGAGCGCCGCAGTGCAGCAAAGGTGTGCGCTCATGCACGCCCACTCACTGAACCTGAGCTCAGGCAAGAACACCCGCTGAACTTAAGCATGCAGCAGCGTCTTCTCCCTCTCATCCTGCACTAGCACTAGCGCAAAGGTGCTCACGCACGCACGCCCACTCACTGCAGCAGCGTCTTGTCCCTCTCGTCCTGCTCAGCGGCCACCATGGCCCGGAGCTGCGTGGCGGCGTCACGCGTGTCGTCAGCCGCGTGCAGTGAGCGCGGCAGCACGGCGCGTGCCATGCGGGGCAGGGAGCCCACGCGCAGGAAGGAGGTGAAGCCACGCTCCTGTGTGCATGTGTAGGCACACAACGTGCACAAAGCGCTTTGAAGGTGTGTCCAAACAGAATGAGTTGTGGCCTCACGTCACCGCCACACTTTGACGAGCGCGTGCATGCACCAGCATGCGGCAGGTGCGGCGTCCAACTCTAGCGTGTCCTAGCGTTGGTGCAGCTGCACGCACCACTGCACCTGTAGTGACAGCAGCACCACCACCACCAGCTGCACGCACCGCCGCACCTGTAGCGACAGCAGCACTCGGTCCACTGCCACGTTGGTGTGTGCCGCCACCAGCACCCGGCACGCCTGCAGCGGCCCCGCTGCCACCCTGCCCTTGCCCTTGCTTGCAATGGGCTTGGCACCAGTGGCCAGTGAGGAGGTGGTCGACCTGGGGGGAGCGTTGGCGTGGTGGGTGGGTGGGTGAAAGGGGAGGTCCCTTGCCCTGACGATGAACTGGATGATGCAAGCCAGAAGCGTGGACTTGCCACTGCCAAACTGCACTTGGTGAACAGCAGCAGCACGGCATGCGCAGCAACACTTAGCAGCAAGGTGGCAACTGCTCGGCACCGCAGCCTGCCGTGTGTGTCCACATTTGCATCTGTTTGGGCGCCTCCGCGGGGCCGGAGCCCACTACCGGGCGTATCAGATGTCTCGCAGCACTCGGGCACGCGAGCCAAAG